>JAPMLY010001852.1:0-62662 GCA_026401115.1 Tetraselmis chui | reverse complement strand
CAAGGTTCGACCGGCACAGGGCTGGTCGACGGCTAGCGAGCGCCCTTTCATGGCGCTGCTTCCCGGCTGGCCACCACCAGCTCCAACACCCGCCTCCCACCGCTGATCCGGCCGTACCCTCCTCGCCATCAAACGCTGCCGTAGTACAAGCCCCACCCCTCAGAGTAAGGCTGTATCTAGGAGTATATGTACGCGAAAATTCATATCGGACGGGCCGAGCGGGAGATCTTGGCGCCGGTAGTGCACATAAATTATTTTTTCAAAAGCCCTATGTACATGGCTTTCCCGACAGCTGCAGATCCCACGGATCGATATGTCGGCCCTCTTAGCCCCCTACCGTGCCAGGCATGGCACGGCTACGGGGTTTCCAGCGCCCACCACGGGGAGGTGAGGGGAAACCGACGGGCCTACGAGCGCACCCCCCTCCGGGGCCGCCGCCGCTGCGCCGCCGGCGGGCGCCCCCTCCACCAAATTACACTAGAGAAGAGCGTGGGTAAAGCGCTCGGCGCCACGCTAGTAATTCATCGTCCCATCGACACCACGCTTCGCCTTCGAGTTGGTTGTCCGCGACAATCCTACCATCTCCCACGTGAAAAGGAGAAGAGCGTGTGTAAAGCGCCCGGCGCCACGCTCGCCCCTCCCAGCTTCCAATCTTACCTAGCATTCAGCTTACCGATGCTCTCGACCGGCTTTGGTGTTTATGACCGACCCGCGAAAATTCGGCCCGTGCGTACTTAAGTTAGTACTGTTATTTTTTCCCGAGGCAACGCCGCAACGCTCACCTTACTTAGCGAGGAGCTCAACTTTCCCACGGCGAAAGGGGGGAGTCAACACGAGCGCCCGTCTATGCTTTTGCGTGTCTAAACGCTCCTAACAACCATGTTGACTTTGCTTCTTCCTCGCCGGTCGCTCTCATGCGTCGGCTAATTCGCCCGTGGACAGTTTTTTCCGCTACATGTCAGAATAGTACATTATGCAGTACATTTGGAACCGCTTCTTATCGGCAACGCGCCGGTAGCGGCACGTTCCTGTGAGCGCATGTCGCTACACCTACCCGGCTTGAGACACACGCTAAGCACTACACCTTCTCCCAAGATGGCACCTTCCTCGACGCAAGCTAGGACAACGTCAAGACCTCGGCTACCTTGAGGGGGGGTGCTAGCACTAGCATCCCGTTGCCTAGTGCTTATGTACAAGGTAGCTATTTGTCATCGTAGTACTTAGTCTTATGCTATTAGCGGTTCTCTATTCCCTATTAGTGGCGGTCTGCCGGCCCTGCCGGTGCCTTCGCCGGCCGCCATCTCTCTCTTCCCACTTCTCTAGTCACCACATCCGCCCCCCCTTGTTGGGCCGGCACGACCTACGTGTAACTATCCGTTCCCGATTCCGACAGTGACTAGGATTTTGAGCGAGGGGAGTGTGGAAGGGTGAGTAGCTGCGGCCCCCAAGGGGGCGGAGCCCCAAATTTCAGAGCTGTATGTGTAAACAAAGGATGTCCAATCGTGGGCAGGGTCGCATGGAAGTGGGAGGTAGTGGTAGTGCGTTCGGCAGGGGGTACGTAGGTGAGTGGGTGTACGTTGGATGGTGGGGAGTGGTAGATGCCGACTTTGTAGTGGTTGTACTCATTAATGGGGGAAGGATGCGCGCATGTGGTAGGTGGGAATGGGAGGGGTGTGTCATACATGTGCTCAATGGTTTGATGTAGTGATTACATTGACAGTCGTTATGGCCCGACATGACAAGCCATGAAACGCCGTAGAATGCAAACGAAACCAATTCAAAAAAACGGACGAATACTTTCTTGATGTATATGTCTCCGCCCCAGGGACTGGATCCGCCATTTTTTTGTTGGGTTCGGATCCATGAGTACTTGATTTTTTTGGATCCGGAACTAGTGAGTACCTCTAAAAAAGGGATCCGGATCCCGCGATTACCTGTGATTCTAGGGTTCGGACCCCGCGATTACCTACTGAACCCTGGGTTCGGACCCCGCGATTACCTGTGATTCTAGGGTTCGGACCCCGCGATTACCTGTGATTCTAGGGTCCGGACCCCGCGATTACCTACTGAACCTAGGGTTCGGACCCCGCGATTACCTGTGATTCTAGGGTCCGGATCCAGCGATTACCTGTGATTCTAGGGTCCGGATCCAGCGAGTACCTGTGTTTTTGATTCCGGAACCGAGTACATGAGTACTTCTAAATTTTTTAGTTCCGTTGGATTCGTTGGGTTCGCGATTCCAACAAGTACTCGAAGTACTCATGCAAGTTGATACAAATTGCGCATTTTGGGGGAAGTTTGTACTGCAATTTGAATTTTTACATCTCTATTAGTTCTATGCGCCTGCTTATGCTTGGATCCCATACAGTAGATACGTACAATTCACTTCCCATACTTTCTGCCCGCTGCAAACATATTTAGTACTTTACAGTCTATCCCATACAATTTAGCAAAGCTTTTGGTCCCTCCGGCAAGTGCCACAAGCAACGTATGTGAGTTTATAGCCCTCCGGCTCAAAAAAGACACTTGCCATCACAGGGAAACAGATTCCGATGCAGTACCATTTTTCAAATATGATGTGACAAGTAATGCCAAATGGTTTATCGCATGGCCAGTGCGAGTCCACCAAATGAACATTAAATGCACAAAATATGGATGAAAACAGGTTTAAGACAACCATTTCTTACAGTTTATATAGTACTTGTGACAACCATATTCCTCGCGCATACATAATTCAACAATTACATGAGACTAACAAGGCATCCTCTAAGCTATCTTCCTTGGTGTTCTTCTTGAACGCGTCATGCATTCGCCCCGCTTTGTTGAACAAACGCTCGCATGCAGCAGAGGTAGCAGGCATAGATAAGTACTGCCGCGCCATTAAAGCCAAGTCGGGGTACAGAGCTGCATGTGTTTTCCACCATGTCAACACACAAATGTCCTTGTCCGTTTCTTGGGGCAGCTCAAGGTAACGCTCTAAGTCATCCTTTTCCACGTGCTTGGCTGTAGAGGGCGTCACACGCCCAGTCAAATCCCCGGAAAGGAATGCAGTGAAAGACTTACTCTTCGACGACATCAATTGCTTGCCAAGCTCTGCAGCTGGATAGGCACCGCCTTCTGCCTCGCTCTCTTCCGGCTCTGTGCGCCACTGCTCTCCAAATTCTCTTCTTGCAGCCGCCAAAATTGTAGGCGCAAAGTCTGGGCGAATGCCATTGAAGTCCAGATTCTTAAACCTGCACAATTCACATTTTCAGTTAACATAGCAAATGCACAAGTAAATTTGCATACACACACACACACACAGAAACACGTAGAGAGCATACAAAATAGGTACACAAACGAACACCACACACACATACACACACATTCAGAAGTAGATGCACATACAAGCCTACACACACACAAGCAGATAAACACAAACACATGCATAACGCACACACACAAGGACGCTCAGATACAATCACATCTATTTATCAACATTTAATATATTTATCAGGTATATAATAGAAACAAATGTACAAAATTTAAACACATGCACACACAACCATTACAAGGTACTCACCGAATGTCCAGCAATGTCGCGATCCCTATCTTGATGTAATCGTTCTCCCTTATGTTCGTGAAAAAACGCTCAATGATTCCGGCCCGCAGACTCTCCCTTGCCTCCGCCATATGAGGCTCCATGTCCTCCGCTTCGATGGTGTACAAGTCCATATCCCTCCGCTCATCTTGCAATGAAACGGGCCTGTGTGACGACAGCTGCTCTAACAAAGTGCCTAACATAGGGTAAACAAGTGATATGGTAACATAGTCACCCTGCAGCAAATTCACAACTTGAGCCACTGGCCACAGGATCGCAGCTAGCTCTCGAATAGTCTCCCAATCCTCAGTGTTGATGGCGAAGTCCGAATACACCTTCCCATCGTCATTGGCAACGCAACCATTGGGTACCTAGTATAGAATTAATATCTCAGTAAATGAACAGTAATGCAACTTAACAATAATGCAATGAAAACACCGCAAGACAGAACTTACTTGTAACATATACTCGGTAATTGCTTCAGCGTTCTGCACAAACCACACAGCCTGAGGAAACAAGCCTAACCAACGAGTGGCTGACTTGGTACTTGGCTTACTTGTGGGAAGGCCCATCCGAGTTTGAATCTCCGACAGCTTGGCAGCGCCCAAAGTGCTCCTAGAAAAGTGGGCACTCTGACCTTGCATTGCTCGGGAACAATCCTTGATGTGCGGCTCCTCCACGAACTTGTTGACACACAACTGAATGCCATGAGTAACACAAGTATGTCCATCCAATGCACCCCATCCTTTCTTCATGTTTGCTCCATTGTCGCACACCTAGGCAACCGTCAAACCATCTTCATTCACAGACATACATAACAAGCAAAAACAAAAAGCCAAAATCTAAACTAACTCTTACCTTACTGAATATTGATTCATACACAGTGTCCACAGCTTCGACGCCTTCCAAGTCGTCTGCTTCGACAAGCTCTCCCACATTCACTCCAGCAAGTCTGCGCTTTGTCGTTTGCAAAATATTCTCACCTGTGTGGGAAACCTTTCCGTAGGGCTCGCAAATAACCAAGCGCTTCATAAGTTGCCACGATCCGTCGATCCAATGCACCATTACCGCCAACAATGAAACAGAATTCTCCCCCCAAATATCTCCAGATATGCACGGCTTCAATCCGTCTTGAAACAACCCGTTCATCATGACTCCTGTTTCAACAAGTGTCTGAAACAAGCAAAATTAATTACCTTAGTTATTTTTAAAGGCAATGCAGTCATACATTCAAATAAACCAATAGTAATTACCTTTTGAGCCAAGGATGCCATGCAACGCATTACCGTCTCACGACATGGACCGCTATATGCGCCTCCCGAAATAGCAGACATCACATCCTTGAGCTCTGTGTCCGACTCCATGATCCCGAATGGCCGACATCGCTTGACCACCCAAATTGTTATCAACTCGTCAAGGTACTGTTTCCTTTTCGCAGAAATCTACGAATAGAGTCAACAACGAATGAAAGGTCAATAACATGCCATCATTAAGTCAATAACATGCTACTATACAATCACAATGGGACATGACTTACCTCTGCTTTGATCACGGTGGGGACAGAGACATCCCCAACTTGAATGTTTTCACCAGTAGCCAAGTCCTGTCTGTACTCACCTTTATGCCGACATCTGAGGTGCTTGATAAGATTAGAGGTCCCTCCGCTGTACTTGAGCTTGACTTCCTTTGGACACAACTTACATACGACATACATGACACCATTGGGGAACTTCTTTGGCTTCTGGAAATGATTCCAACATTGAGCATTGTAGATCTTCTTCTTCGGCGGCGCCAAGTCGTCATCCACGATGACCTCTTCATCGCCTTCGTTATCTTCTTCGATGACTTCTTCAACCTCGTTTGATGTTACAGTGGCTTTAGCTTGCAGTCGGTTCTTCCTCTTCCTGCTTATCCGATTCGCCTCTCGATTTCGTGCCTCCTGCAGAAACACAATGCACCCATCAAAAGTTAGTAATGGAAACATGAAATTGTAGCGAAAGAACAGAAAAGAACACAAAGAACAGAAAAGCATCACAGAACAACGATAACAAAGTGTCGACAAGCTCAACTGCAACGCTATTACTATGGGAATAGCGTAACATTTTAAGTAACATTTTATGTGGGAAAGCAAAGAACAGAAAAGCATCACAAAACAGCGATAACAAAGTGTCGACAAGCTCAACTGCAACGCTATTACTATGGCTTCGATAGAGCACATAAACAGAGACGTAAAAGTGCGGGCGGAGGCGGGGAGTGGGTGCCATGCGGCGCTACCGAACAGCACAGTGCAACAATATGCTTAACGACAAAGTAACCTTTTAGGTGGGAAAGCAAAGAACAGAAAAGCATCACAGAACAGCGATAACAAAGTGTCGACAAGCTCAACTGCAACGCTATTACTATGGCTTCGATAGAGCACATAAACAGAGACGTAAAAGTGCGGGCGGAGGCGGGGAGTGGGCGCCATGCGGCGCTACCGAACAGCACAGTGCAACAATATGCTTAACGACAAAGTAACATTTTATGTGGGAAAGCAAGGAACAGAAAAGCATCACAGAATAGCGATAACAAAGTGTCGACAAGCTCAACTGCAACGCAATATGGCTTCGATAGTGCAAATAAACAGACATAAAAGTGCGGGCGGAGGCGGGGAGGGGGCGCAATGCGGCGCTACCGAACATCACAACGCAGCTAACTCGGGGGTGAGGGCAGAGCAGAGGGGGGGGGGGAACTCTTGCTTACCTCTTCAACTTTCTCTTGCTCGTTGTGAAAATCTTCAAGCAGACTGGACCAATGGCCTTGCCGCCTTACATTGACCTCGGTTTCTGAAGTGGCGGCTTCCTCCGGCAGGCCTTCCCACATAACTTTATACGTCAACATTCCACACCTTTTTCCTTGGCTAACAATTTTCTTATCTACATACTGCCCTTTATTGCTATACGGATCTGCACCTGTTTTTGACTGAGGTGTCCTAAACACCCTATCTGAATTCCAAACAAGCTCCTCTTCTGCACGTTGGATAGCCGTCGATGACAAGCTCTTCCCTGATCTAGACGGTCTACTACTTCCCGCTTGCCCCGCCATTGTTGCTAACTATGAAAGGATTGGATGTGGACGGGCAGATTATGGTGGATTGCAAGCGCGTACGCACCGTTTAAATAGCCTTTGGGTGGGCTACAATCGAATCAAGGCTGCGGAATGACAACAATCAGGGCTATTGAACCAATCCTAGACATACACCTCAGCAGATTTGCATTGCCAAATACCTCCCAAAAGAACAGCGTGTCACTTCGGGCAACCACAGATTCGTGAGATACTCGGAATCGTGAGTACTGATTGGGTATCACGATTCCACGTCGTTTTGCGAGGATGAGGTACTCGCGATTACCGCGGATCCATTAAAGTACGATGAATACCAGATCCAACGATTACTTACAATAACTGGTACCGGAACCAACGATTACTTACAATAACTGGTACCGGAGCCAACGATTACTTACAATAACTGGTACCGGAACCAACGATTACCTACTGAACCTAGGGTTCGGACCCCGCGAGTACCTGTGATTCTAGGGTTCGGACCCCGCGATTACCTACTGAACCTTGGGTTCGGACCCCGCGATTACCTACTGAACCTAGGGTTCGGACCCCACGATTACCTATGATTCTAGGGTCCGGACCCCGCGATTACCTGTGATTCTAGGGTCCGGACCCACGAGACCAAGTCCGAACCCGAGTAGTCTCGTGGATTCGCGGCTCCTTAGGATCCGGATCCAGTCCCTGCTCCGCCCGAGCCGGGCTTGCATCCCAACTTGACATTTGTTCGACCTTGGTTGGTCGACCCAACGTGGTAGTGGAGGGCATGCAACGCATCGTGCAATTCTCGGGGTAGATTTGGTTTGTATTACACAAATAAATAAGTGCTTTTAGAATACAAAACCGTCATAACCAGCGGCAGCAATAAAAACCAACTAAGCTTCAGACCATGAAACTCCGTCGGCAAGCCGGTTACCACCGATCATGGGAATAAGTCGAAGCATGCCAACTCCGTCGCGTCCGCATGGCCTTGAAGAGTGCCGACTTCGGCATGATTGAGGACCCAGATGTTGTGCTCGACGTCCTCCGCCGGTTGCACCCTATCCCCGGCACCCCCCATCATGAATTCCGGACAGTGAGCTTCATGCATGGCCCCCTCCACCCCCCCGCTGACACAACCTCCCTATGTTACCATGGCGACGAGGATAGCTTGCACGTGTGGACTGACGCTATGCACTTGGTCCTACGAAAAGCAGCACCCCGTTTTTTAAGCATCACAAGTCGACGGTTGACGTACATAATGGCGTTGGGAACATGTGCGCGACCTGAATGTCCCAGCGTGGCGTGCGTGGGTGAACCGCTACTCTGACGAGTACATTCCTCCAACAATACATTACATGACATTGCACAAGTACTCGCTACTAAATACAATTCGTGCTTTTCCATCGGAAGGACGTACAACGTGGGTACGTCGCTACTGCAATTTAGCAAGGGTTTTGATGCGTACTGTACTACCTTTACCTCTCGGTACGTACATGCACAAACAGTAAATCTAACTAGCTAGATGACGCGCCAAGCAAGGTTTCTAATGCATAATATGATTTTCCATACTAGACGTGCCGCGTCGCTAGTCCGTTGATGACGGTTGGAACGCCCTAGCACCTAGCACGAGAACTAAGCAGGAGCAAGTGCAAGCTATCTAGACGTGCCGCGTCGCTAGTCCGTTGATGACGGTTGGAACGCCCTAGCACCTAGCACGAGAACTAAGCACGAGCAAGTGCAAGCTATCTAGGCGGAAAGATATTTAAGCCTAGTACATTCGAGGGAGGTGACATAACCTTTTAACAATTCCCTTTGATTAATAACAATCTATTGTTAAACACTAACAGTGAGACATCTCCTCATTTTTCCTTCCATTTGCACTTCCAGCGTCAGAACAGAACAAAACATATTTGTGTCTGTTGTTAGCTTTCCGATGGCTATCTGCCACAATGTTTCGGAGCTCTTTGATCGACGCACGTTTTCGCTATCGCTTGACTTGCTCGACGCTGTTTTTTTGATTAGAAATGGCTACTCTTGGGAAAAACGTATCCTACCGTCACTAAAGACAGTAAAAAGATCCAAAGTACTACTAAAGTACTACTGAACCACATAACCCGGGGATGGATCGGTAGCTCGGATGAGCAACGCCGATCGTCTTCGCTCTGGGCCTGGCCTCCCATCGAGCGCAAGACTGGTGGACAGGGCCGCCGGACGGCGTGCACCATTCACCTCTCCCCACCCGAGCCTAGCTCACAATGGTCAGTGGATCCGTAGCGACACCAGACGGTACACACTCTAAGGCGCAGCTTCCCGGGATTTGAATTTCATCCCCCCGACAGCTATCGCGCCATCCACTTCGAAAACCACACATGTACCAGTCAAAGTACTACGAAAGAACAATACCAACCATCGCTTACAAAAAGATCCCCCCCAGGGGAACGGCGCGCCACACCGCGCCCCTCCGAGCGTCCGGACGTTCCCGTCCGCCGCCAACATCCAACAAACCCAGGTCCCACCGGGCCTGGTCGCGTGCAGCCAACACGCGTACGAAACTCAAACTCCTACTCGAAAAGCCACACTCAACTCCACTACTTATCTCCACCACTCGAAATCCTGCTCGATCGCCATGTCCTCGACCCCTACCCCCACCCCCACTCACAGACGGATGCTCATGCCATTGCGGGATCGGCGCGCGAATGCGCCCGCCGCGGACCCCTACAACCCCCGGAGCTATCCAGCGGGACATCCGCCCCCCTCACCAGCCAGAGGACTCCAGACGCCTCTGGTCCTCGCCGCCCCCGGGTCAACCACTGACCTGGGACGGGCCGCTGACTCACCAACCCACACAGACGACATGTACCGGTGCGATAGTCCCGCTCTGTCCCACAGTAAGGACCAGTCTCACACCCCCCATCCCCTCCCAATATCCCATGCTGATACTCTCTTTAAGCGCGCACTTAAACCGATACCTTTCCCAGACCTTAGTGCGTCCCAGCCACTGTGCTGTAAAGTTCGACCAATAATGCAACATCATGCACCTCGTAAATCATCTTCTTTAATCAGAGAAACAAAAAAAAATTATTTTACAGGCCTGATCCCTGCCCCTGCACAAGCCGCTGCCCTGATCTGTGCTCACCGACGCCCCCCCCCCCTCTCATGCTACCCACCTACCCCGCACCTACACTAGCCCACTCGCAGCCGCTCAAATTACCTGGCCTGACGCGCCGACCCTTGCCCTACACGCTCCCTCTCGCCCGAACTCGCCGCTCGCCGACCGCCACCCCCCGTCCCACAATACGGCCCTGTATGGCACCCAGCAACCCCTCCCGTTAGCCTGCACTGATACACTGGTTATCAGCGCACTTAAGTCGAAACCCTCTCCCCACCTTAATGCTTCCCAGCCAAAGAGCTGCACAGTTCGATCTATGATGCATCAACCTGTAACTCGCAATAAGTCGTTCTCCTTAGAAAATCTTTTTACAGGCCTGATCCTTACAAGTGCACTAACCACCGCCCTGATGAGTCACCCCCGTCACCCCTCTCCCTGCTGCCCTCCCCCTGCTCCCTCGCTCTATCCCTCACTCGCTCCAGTCGTCGCTCCTCTCCGCTTCATCCTTTTCTTTTTTACCTTTCTTCCCTCTTTTACTTTTACCGCGATAACACGCCTAACTCAACAGACACTCGCGCTTACCTGCGATTACCACACTGTAGAACCTAGTGCACTCGCTCTCCCCACCCCCTTTTACACGCCCCATGCTCTGCCCTACTCGCCCGTCGCTGTGATAATGACAGTGCTCCCCCTGCTGAATTTAGCCCACCCGACCTGCTCTACCCGAATAATTAACCGATCAACCACCCCCCCGCGCACCCCCCTGCCCCGGAAATATCGCCCCTCCCTTACAGAATCAGTCTGGCAGTCCCGAACCCGTAACAGTCCCTGCGATACACGTATTCCCTCGCCCCTACAGTCCCCACTTCCTTTAGGCCTGCTCCGAGGCTTCTCTCGGAAGCCCCGAAGCACTTTTGATACGATATCGACAGCCCCCTCTGTCACAGTTCCCCACTATCGCCCTCCTTCTAATACCTACCACACCTTGATTACAGTTTTTCAATCCCCCCTCCCCTACCCTCTCATCCTCTCCCCGCCATCCCTACACTTACCACCCTCTCTTAAGCTCCAGAAGACCACCCGTTCCAAGGAGCTCCTACTCGCCGAAATGCGCAAGACGTCGACGAACGGACCCTCCGGAGCCTCACACCCTCGCCCTCCACAAGCCTCGGCCGGCAAGGCCGCTTATCATCATTAGTCCCCCACATGCCGGGCCTCAAGGCCCAGAGGTTAGACCCCACAACCAACCCCCCACCCCCCAGCTAGATATCCGACGACACACCACTACCTCCATGCTTCCGCCAACTCTCCCGGCCCACTTTACTCCACGCACCTGTTGCACCGTCTTACACAACTACCTCTTCGACCTAAACCTTGAATACGGCCTCCCTACACCCATCGGCTGCCTCGATTCCTCTGCGGTGCTATCCTTCCAATGGGGTCGTTACCAGGACCTCTCCAACCTCTACTGCCTTGCTACGACGTTATCCAAACTCCACTCCACTCCCACCGCCTCGTACACAGTTATCACTAACAACGAAGTCGACAACCACCACTACAACTCCCAATTCCCCAGCCACTGGACTAATCTCGCCAACCGAAGCGTCCCCCCCCGTCCGGGGACGCCTAACCACTCTCTCGTGATCCTCACATGGCAACACTCACACTTCGGCCTCCTACACCTAACTCACACCTCAGCCACATGGATCGACTCTCTTCATCACCCTCCTCCGCCCGACCTCCTCGCCCGCTCTCTCAATCTCCTCTCTGACTGGAACTCCTCCCCCCCCCCTCCCGTCGGTACCCTACGCTTCCTCAACCCACCTCGCCAAAACGATTCCGACGGAGCATGGTCGTGCGGTACCCACGCCCTCTTGCACACCTACTTCATCACCACAGCCCCCCCGGACCAACCATACAACCCCCCCCCCTTCGACCCCCGTTCCTCGGTTTACTCCCTACACACTCTCCTATGGAACCACACCTTCCGCTCCGCCCCCCTCCCACAGGGCCGCCACCACCTTCTCGACGCCCTCCACCACCCCACACTACCCCCCCCCCCCTAAGCCCCCACCCACTCCCCTCATCCCCCCCTCCCCTCCTCTCCTCCCCCCTCCATTCCAACCTCCACCCGCAGAACGCCCCCCCGATGATCCCCCCCGCACCACCCCCTCCCTCCCCTCCCCCATCCTCCCACACCACACATCCCAACCACTACACTTCATCACCCTCAACACCCGCGGCCTACACACCTCCATTATGGATGTTGAACACCTCTCCACCTCCCACCAACCGGACGTCTTAATCCTCACCGAAACCAACCACGACACCCACAAGTCCCGCTGGCGCATAGCCCTCCCCCAATACCACCTCAAAAGCTCCCGACCCTGCTACTCAACTGTGCCCCTACCCAACGCAGGCGTTCTCTTCGCGGTCCGCCGAGCCTCATTCCAGTCTGCCACTGTCCTAACCCCGCCCCCCCACCTCATCCCCCATATCGCCGGACTAAAAATCGTCCCCCACTCAGGCACCCCTTACCTCCTTATAGGTACTTATATGCCCCAGCTCTACAACCCCCAACTGACCCGCCTCTACGCAGAAGTTGCAGCTTGGGGCCTCCGACTAGCGGACGACCACCCGCAACACCGCACCCTCTGGGGAGGGGACTTCCAATCGACCACCCACACAGGTACAGGACACCCTGCCCTCACCTCCTTACTCAAATCCCACCTCCACCCCCTCCACGACCCCATCCCTACCTTCCCCCGCAGCGGGGGCTGCCTTGACCACTGGCTCACCACGCCTCCTTCACCTATCACCCTCCCACCATCCTCTTGCTCGATATTCCCCTCCCCCTCCCACTTTACTGACCACTCTGCAATCCACCTCGTCATTCCCGCCCCTTTCTCACTCATGGCACACCCCCCCCCTCCCCATACCCACCCCCACACACAACACACGACGCGCAAACTCACCTTTCGCCTTCCCCTCACACCCGACCACATAAAAGCGTACCAATCCAGCACCCCCGACCTCATCAACCAAACGGCAACCCTCCACGCAGAAATTCTCAACACCTCATACACCTCGGCCACCCCCGACACCCTCGACACCCTCGCCTCACAATTCACCACACTCCTCTCCCAACACATGGACCACGCAGCCACAGTTTGGCCCCTCCTCCCCGACAAAAAACCCCGCCCACCCCAAGCGTCCCTTGACCCCACTTGGCTCACAAATAAAACACGCACTCAAATACTCAAACTCCGTAAATGCAGCAAAAATAACGGCCCCCTCCCCATCGCCCAAGCCCTATTAAACACAACCGAATATCTCTCCCCTGACGCCATCAAACAACAGTGCCAAGCACGCATCCGCCAGCTCCTTCACGACACCACCACGAATAAGATAAAAAAAATAAAAACTCGAGCCAATGCGGCCTACGACACCTGCCCCAAACTCTCCCACCGCCGATTGAAAATTAAAAGCGGCCTCCTACCCCCCGCCGGCACCACCTCCACCCTCCACCGCATTACCAAACCCGATAAAACCACCGCATCCTCTCCCTCCGCCGTCATTGACGCGGTACACTCTCACTTCGCTAGCGAACTCGGCTGCGCCACCCCACCCGAACTACCCACCCCCCCATGGGAACTCCCTAACAACCCCGACAACTTTACCATCGAACCCCGCGGAGACCCCTCTCTCACCCTTGCCGACATGATTACCCGCGACACTTTCGATAAAACCCTCAACTCCCTAGGCACCGGCAAAGCCCCCGGCCCCGACGGTATCCCCAATGAAATAATCAAATTCCTACCCCCGGCGACCCGCTCCGCCCTCTTCTCTCTCCTCTCCCTCCTAGCACACAAATCCTACACCCCTCCTGATTGGTGCCACAGCACAACATGCCTCCTACATAAAAAAGGAGACCCCTCCCTCCTCGATCACCTCTACGGGGTCTCACCACAGACAATACAAGCCCACTGCGATTTCTCCCCACGCAAAACACACACCTCCCTCCTACCCCGCCTCACCCCCCTATGGAAAAGTAACATCACCACGTGGCCACAAATCCTCCTCAGAGCCACCTCATCCTCCTTCATCCTCAAATCATGCAAATCCATCACCACACTCACGGGGTCCACCACCCCCCTCTCTGTTCCTATCCGCCTCCTAGCCGCAATCCTCACCGAACCCCTCGATACTATCCACAACCGCCTCCCCATCACAAGCCTCAATACCAACCAAGCATCCCCCCCCACCACTATACACCCCTCGTGGATTCCCCTCCTCTCCCCTCACCTCCCCCGCTCACCCCCCACCCTCCAATCCGGCGTCTGCACCTCCCGCAACACTCACCCCACCCCCACCGCACCCATCACACACTTAGACACAGAATACCTCACCCCCTCAGACCACCACTACCCCCCCTGCGACGTAACACGCATCATTTCCAAACACAAAGACACGGAATACGGCCAAACGCAGTACATGGTTGAATGGGCCCCGGAACACCTCACGGAATGGGACATTCAGCTACAACTCGACGACGGCTTCCGCCTCATCTCCTCCACTCCCACATCGGTATGCCTCCCCTCCCCCTCCCCCACTGCCTGCTCCATTTGTCATGATCCCCTGCACACAGAACCCTCCTCCACCTGCTGCACATGCCCGCACTTTGCCATACACTCCCAGTGCCGCCCAGCTCAGGGACCCGCCACATGGCAGTGCGAGTGGTGTGCTCGCGGCCAACAACACGACCTCACCCACCTCCACGAAGTGCAGTGGGCCCCATGCCTACAACTCCACGACACCATCAGTGAGACCCCCTCCGGCCCCACCGCCCTCACCGCATTTAACTCCGGCTATGTCCCCTCCACCGCACCCATTTTGCCGGACCCCGGACCCCCTCCGTGGTCACATCCCCTTATCACATTCAACCATGACCCCATCAACCCCGACCTCGACATGCTCCCTACCGGTAAATTCGCTATCCACGCACACCCTACACTCCACGACACCACCATAATCTGCACTCCCGACGGCCGCGCGGTCACCACCCTTAACGGCCCCCGCGTCCGCCACCTCTACCAACTCTTCCGCCCCGACCTCTCACAGCATACGTTTGAAGAGGAGGTCTACCACCTCCTCACCCGCCTAGGTTCCCGCTCAGAAATCCACTCACCCACACCCGCCACCACCACCCGTAATAGATGGGCCACCAGAGAAGACCTCCTCACAGCACTCCGTCACACATTCCGCATCCAGACAGAACTCTACTCCGACCCCCTCAATAAATCCCTTCACTCCCACACATACCACTCCCTATATCCCGAAGATATAGTCTTCTCATCCAGTGGCAGCAATGCCCCGCACACCTGGCAAGGCACCAACATAGCCAACCCCGAATACGACCACGAATGCATGAGACGAGCCATGGAACACGCTATCACCAGCGCACACCTCACAGCCCCTCACACACCCAGCGCAACCATACTCATTCTCCCCCGATGGGAACACACACCCTACCGCCACTCCAAATACATCAACTCCCCATACACCCACCACCTCTACACCCTCCCCAATGACGCAAACACATTCCTACCCCCCGACCAACACACCGGCAACCCCACCCCCACCCCGTTCGGCACACGATGGATGGTCGACATATACCTCGTCGCTAACCCCCTCGCACTCTCCACCCTCCCCTCACCCACAGCTATGACCGCACTTCACAACACTCTCGAATCTATCTACGACACTCACCTCCCCAACCCCATCATCACCCCCCCTCCCCCACACCTCTTTGACACCTACTCACCCCATTCAGCAGGTATATACCACCGCCCCCCAAACCCAACTCACCCCCTCACATACCCCCTCCCGGACCGCGTGCATCTAACGTACCCCCCCACCAGAGGCACCCCTGCTTGGAACTGGCAGGACTTTGTCTACACAGACGGCTCGAAAAAAGGCAGCTCGACCCCCCTCGGAGCAGCAGCTACCCACCCCGCCTCGGACACCAAAATCAAAATCATGGTGACCTCTACCCCTCCCTCACATACAATAAATCGTGCTGAATTAGCTGGCATAGATATAGGCCTCCAACTTGGCTACACCCACCTCCTCACAGACAGTGCGTGCTCCCTCCGCCTCATACAAGGTTACTTAAACTGCCCTTCCGCCTACCGACACAACATCCACCGCGACACCCTATTCTCTATCACACACACCCTCAAAACCCGATGCGAAGCAGGCATCCGTACACACCTCGGCAAAATCAAAGCCCACAACCATTCCATCGGCAACGACCTCGCAGACACCCTCGCCAACCTAGTCGCAGATGGTCACCCACCCGATACTACATACACCATAGGTTCAGAGGTCACGATAGGCCACTGGACATGGCCATACACCCTCATCCCACAAACCCTAGGGGAACCCAGACCCTATCTGGTCTAAGACATGACCGACACAACAGCGCGTTGCAACTCCTACTCTCCCTACTGGAACGCCACAACGGAGGACGCTGGGAAACCATCACCGCAGACTTCGGTAACAAACCCATAAAATCGTTTGATTCCCCCACCCCTGCCCACACCCCACTTGACTGCCACCCACCCCACCCCACCCACATGCCCACCCGCCTTGTTGCTGCTGACGAAGGTCTCTCGCATGACTCCCTAACCTCATGCCCCGCCGTCCTCCCCCCTGAGATTCTCCCCCCCCTACTTCGTCCCCCTGCACACAAACCTGACTTCATCCGCATCCTCGAACCCAGATTCGTTGGTCACTCCAACGGTCGCCGACGTTACGCATCCATAAAAAAGATTCAAATAAGAGAATGGAAATACTGCACAGACAACAACCTCTCTCACACAGCCGACCTCATACGTGCCAAGTACACACCCCTTGCGAAGACAGCAGCCGACGCATCCGGCTTTTGGTGAAAAACCGGCGCATACGGTACATGTTGTAAACAATTTCAATTTCAATTTCAATTTCAATTTCAATTTCAATGCCAAGTACACACCCCTTGCGAACGCCATCAGAAACCACTGGCCAGGCACAGTGGTCGACATCCTCCCCATCGTCATGAGCCGCACAGGTACACCGCACTCCTCCACCATCACGAGTCTCACCTCCCTTCTCACCACCCGCACCGACCCTCCGGATAAACTCGTCTCCAAAGCACGACTCGACACATCTCGCATTCTTGCACACCTCCATACGCATACTGTCCAATGGCTGCATCACCTCCTACGCATATACCGCATCAAGTCCCGCACGACCTCCCGCCGCGCATCCGCACATTGCCCCCACGCACGACCCTAAATGCACACAACCTTCGACTCTACTTGCACACCTCCCCGGGGGGGAGTAAAACCCCCGACCCACATTGGAGAGGTTGGATTAGGTGGTTAACGGTCTAGCCCTGACTTGTAAGTTCCCTGTATGGCATAGTTGGGAGGGCCCAGAGACAGCAGCCGACGCATCCGGCTTTTGGTGAAAAACCGGCGCATACGGTACATGTTGTAAACAATTTCAATTTCAATTTGGACATAGGGCCCGTTGAACAACAGGCACCGTCCACCTCTTCCCAACCGAGCCCAACTCACCCAGGTCATTGGATCCGTAATGGCACCAGACGGTACACACAGCAAGGCGCAGCTTTCCAAACTTCAAAATCTGTCCCCCCGACAGCTCTAGCCTCACCCACTTCGAAATCAAAATGCGTACCCACCTCAATACTGCAGACCCTCACCGTCCGACATCGCTTACAAAGAACCCCCCTCCACGGGACCGGCGCACCACATCGCGCCCCACCGAGCGTCCGGACGTTCATGTCCGCCGCAAACCCAGGTCCCACCCGACCTGGTCGTGTGCCGCCAACACACGCAACCCACCACGAAGCCACCTCTCAACCCCACGACTGGCCCACATATTCCCACATCATACTACAAACCCAACTTGGTCAATATCATGTCATCAAACTCTAACTCTACATACAGACAGGCGCTACTGCGGGACGGACCTGCGCATGCGCACACCGCGGACCATTACAACCCCCGGAGCCGTCTCGCGGGCCATCCGCTCGCTCCATTTCTCACTGCGCCCCAACTACCCCCCGTCGCCCAAGAGCTGGGTAGAACAATGGAACCCGAACATGGACGATGACTCCAAACGCCTCTGGTCCTCGCCGCCCCCAGGTCAACCACAGACTTGGGACAAGCCGCTGACCTCTTTGCCCGCACAGTCGACTCGTACCCACTCAAAGGCCAGTACTCCACCTCCCCCCTCACCTTGCTAGGTTCTGATTACATGGTGTTTTCCTTCCCAAGTCGACCCAGTCGTCGGACTCGCTACTCTTTGCATGCTCGGTAGCCCGCCGATGGCTTCTCGAAAGTCTTAATCAGGTCGACAACCTCCACGCTCGCGTTAAAGATATAATCGGCCGGGAACTCGCCCACCACACGCGCTAAACACCGAACACCACTCGCACTACCCACCCGACCATGCCCCCACATTTTGACCACACCCCCCTCCTAGACGAACTCGCATCGGACTTCGAGGAGGTGCGTTTGGACATCCCCACCTCTTGCACGGCGGTGGGGCTATTATACCAACTCACTTCAAAGCAGCGTGAACTCCGATCGGCTAGTCCGGTGCCACTCCGTGCAGCAGCCATCTCCCACCTCCTGACCACTCTGACTCAGCAGATAATCCAGTTTCACAAAGCCGTAAAGGTCCCCAAAATCTCAGGTTGCCGCGTTAAAATCAGCCCCCCCCTCTTCATACGTCTCTTTGGCCCAGAAACTGTCGATCTTATACATGATCTTCTTACGGACCGCCTCGCGACCGAGATAGCGCATGCTTGGACTGCCCAATCGCCAGCCTTGTCTTCCCAAGTCGAAAACCTCCCGGAATCGGCGCAGCTCCTCCTTATGTTCGCGGACGCCCTCCAACCCGTTGACGACCCGGTCCCGATCAAGGCCAACCCCTCCTCCTTCTGTGTGAACATCCTCCGCCTACTCAATAACCCCATTCATTCACAATCATGCCCTTTATCCCTACACACTTCCCACAATTCACTTCACACACTTATACCCCCTGCCTCCCAACTTCACCCAATCACCATCATAGCTCCCCATGTCAATGGTCACGTCCTATGCACCTCATGGGCGGCCACTTGCCTCACCCCTGTTCTCATCCAATCTCAACAGACCTTCTCCCTTCCATGCATCGACGCTGACGACGGCGCCATACCACCCAAACAATGGCTCTCCACCCTTCTCCACCAAACCGCACGCGAATACACCCTCCTTCACACCCCTTCACACCCCATCCCCTCTCCTTCTTTGACCTCACTCGCCACACCTCCGTACAGAACCTCCCGGACCGCTCATAGTACCGCTCACACCCCTCCCCCTCCCCCATCATCGCCACAAGCATCCAAATATCCCTCACACCGAAATGTATTACATCCTCATCTCCACCAACGGCACTGCCACCATCCCCCTCAAACATACATTCGTTCATAGAGGAGACGCACTCCTCCACCATCACGAGTCTCACCTCCCTACTCACCGCCCGCACAGACCCTCCTGACAAACTCATCTCCAAAGCACGCCTCGACACGTCTCGCATCCTTGCACAAATCCACACGCATACTGTCCAACGGCTACATCATCTCCTACTCATATATACCGCATCAAATCCCGCACGACCTCCCGCCGCGCCTCCGCACATTGCCCCTTCGCACGCCCTTGAATGCACGCCGCCCTCGCCTCATCTTGCACAACTCCACGGGGGGCGGTAAAGCCCCCGAACATCCCTGGAGAGGTTGGATTTAGGTGGTTAACGGTCTAGCTCTGACTTGTAAGTTCCCTATATGGCATAGTTGGGAGGGCCCATAGACAGCAACCGGCGCATACGGTGTTTGGTATAAACCGGCGCATACGGCACATGATGTAAACAATTTCAATTTCAATTTCACAGAGGCTCACACACCCACGCCTCTTGCACACTCAACATCAACCCCCATCACTACTCCTCTTTCGGTAAGGCCCGCCTCTCGGACCCTATCTACACCAATAACCCATCCCCCCAGCCACTCAACATCTCAAAGCACAAAACCCTCTTCCGCAAACCGCATGCTCTCCTCTTCCTATGGACCCGCCACCTCCATGATGGCAACACCTACACCAAGTGCCAGCTCGACTCCTCCGACTCCTCGATGATGGACGCCGTCGACGACACCCCCTTCGACCTTGACTCCCTCCCAGATATTCAACTCTCCTCCTTCCCCTCGCCACCCACCACAACCCTCCCCCGCACCACCTACCCTTCGAACAAGCGCCGCTCCACCTCCCCAACCCCAACTACCGACAACCAGACTAACACCCCCTCCGCCCCCCTCCCCGACCCCCGTCCCACCACCACACGCCACCCCCCCCCCCCCCCCACTATCACCGAAGACTCCGCTGGACCCATGGACTCCTCCTCCACCCCCTCACACACCACGACCCGGAACCTCCCCGCACACACTCCACCCACTCCCCAGCCCCACCCCCCCTCGTCCAAGCCCACCCACAACACCGCCACATGTCCTCCACCCACCAAACCTCCGCACAATCCCATCCATCCACCACACAATCCTATGGACTCTTCCCCCATCACCCGGCCCGCACCGCCCCGCCCTCAAACCCGCATCCCCGGCCGGCATCACCAAACACACCCACATGCACCACAAAAATTTTCCCCCTTCCCCCCCCTCCCGCCAATCTCCTCGCACAACCCAACCCCACCCTCCCGCCATCCTTCTCCCCCTCTCTACCCCTACCCCCACCTCTGTCCCAACCACCACCCTCAACAAAAAACTCTCCCCACACCCCTCCCTCATCCCTCTACCCGCCCCCGCCCCGGCGAACTCTGACTGTGACCTCGACGACCTGCTCGAGGACATCCCGGACGAGACCGCCACTGACCCCGCGAACCCGAACCCCTCCGGCCCTTCCATCCTCACATCCAAGTCCCCACCTGCCGACAAGGCCGACCCCCGTCCCTAACTCCACATCGGATGGGCCGTGCGGCCCGGAAGTTTGACCCCACAACCCCCCTCACCACCCCCCTACAGGATATTCGTTCACTCATTGTAACCAATTCGAACCGGGCCTTGCTCTCACCTCACTTTAACTCCCGGACTTGCACAATCAAACTACACAACTATTTGTTTGACTTAAACCTTGAATACGGCCTCCCCAACCTCATCAGTCATCTCGACTCATCCGCACTACTCTCCTTCCAGTGGGGCCGTTACCAAGAACTTACCAACCTCTACTCCCTTGCCACATCCCTCGCAGAACTTCATTCCACCACCTCTTACACGTATACACTATTATCACCAATAACGAAGTTGATAACCTTTCACGACCCATGTGGTCTACCCTAGCCAGTGGACTAACCTCTCCAATAGAGGCTCACCCCCTCACCCTGGCACACCCCACCACTCCCTTATTGTCCTCACTTGGCAACACTCCCACTTTGGTCTTCTCCACCTCACCCACACCTCAGCTACGTGGATTGACTCCCTCCACCACCACCCCCCACCCAACCTCCTCACTCGCTCCCTCTCACTCCTCGCCTCATGGAACAACATCCCCCCTCCACTCATCGGTACGCTCCGCACGCCTAACCCCCCACGCCAAAACGACACGACCCACGCGTGGTCGTGCGGAACCCACGTCCTCCTCCACACCTACTTTATCCTCACAACACCTCCAGACCATGAATACAACCCTGCCCTTCGACCCCCGTAATAATGTCTACTCCCTACATTCACTTCTTTGGCACCACACATTCCGATCCACTCCCCTCCCTATCGGGCGTTCCCAACTTTTTACCACCCTCCACCCCCCAGCCCAATCCCCCCACACAGGGACTGGATCCGGATCCTACGGCTCCGCGAATCCCCGAGACTACTCGGGTTCGGACTCGGTCTCGTGGGTCCGGACCCTAGAATCACAGGTAATCGCGGGATCCGGACCCTAGAATCACAGGTAATCGCTGGATCCGAACCCTAGGTTCGGTAGGTAATCGCGGGATCCGAACCCTAGAATCACAGGTAATCGTTGGATCCGGTACCAGTTATTGTAAGTAATCGTTGGATCCGGTACCAGTTATTGTAAGTAATCGTAGGATCCGGTACCAGTTATTGTAAGTAATCGTTGGATCCCGTATTCATCGTACTTTAATGGATCCGCGGTAATCGCGAGTACCTCATCCTCGCAAAACGATGTGGAATCGCAATTCCCAATCAGTACTTACGATTCCGAGTATCTCACAATTCAGTGGTGGCCCGAAGTGACACGCTGTTTTTTGGGGAGGTATTTGGCAATGCAAATCTGCTGAGGTGTATGTCTAGGATTGGTTCAATAGCCCCGATTGTTGTCATTCCGCAGCCTTGAATCGATTGTAGCCCACCCAAGGGCCAGTTAAACGTTGCGTACGCGCTTGAAATCCACCATAATCTGCCCGTCCACATCCAACTCCTATTATAGTTAGCAACAATGGCGGGGCAAGCGGGAAGTAGTAGACCGTCTAGATCAGGGAAGAGCTTGTCATCGACGGCTATCCAACGTATCGAAGAGGAGCTTGTTGGGAATTCAGATAGGGTGTTCAGGATACCTCAGTCAAAATCTACTGTATGGGATCCAAGCATGAGCAGGCGCACAGAACTAGTAGAGATGTAAAAATTGAATTTGCAGAACAAATTTCCCCCAAAATGCGCAATTTGTATCAATTTGCATGAGTACTTCCAGTACTTGTTGGAATTGCGAACCCAACGAATCCTACGGAACCAAAAATTTAGAAGTACTCATGTACTCGGTTCCGGAACCGAAAACACAGGTACTCGCTAGATCCGAACCCTAGAATCACAGATAATCGTTGGATCCGAACCCTAGAATCACAGGTAATCGCGGGATCCGGACCCTAGAATCACGGATAATCGCCGGGTCCGAACCCTAGAATCATAGGTAATCGCGGGATCCGAACCCTAGAATCACAGGTAATCGCGGGATCCGGATCCATTTTTAGAGGTACCCACTAGTTCCGGATCCTAAAAAATCAAGTACTCATGGATCCGAACCCAACCAAAAAATGGCGGATCCAGTCCCTGCCCCCACACCTTCCTCCCACCCCCTCCACCCCTCCCCACCGACGCTACCTCACCCACGCCCCCCTACCCCCCCAACCCTCCCCCCCACCCCTCCCCGGCCCCCACCATCAACCCCCCTGTCGACTCTCCCCACCCCCCCGCCCGCCTCCCCTTCCCACTCCTCCCACACCATATCGCCCAACCACTCCACCTCATCAACCTCAACACCCGCGGCCTAGACACATCCATCATGGACGTCGAACATCTTAGAAACCACCCACCATCTGGACGTCCTAATCCTCACCGAATCCCACCACGCGACCCACAAATCTCGTTGGCGCATCGCCCTTCCCCAATACCTTCTCAAAAGTGCTCGTCCGCATCACTCACCTATGCCCCAACCCAACTCAAGCGTCCTCTTCGCGGTCCGCAAGTCCTCATTCCACTCCGCCACTGTTTCCCCCCGCCACCGCTCCACTTCACCCCCCACATTGCGGGCATATCCCTCATTCCACGCTCATGCACCCCTTACCTCCTCCTTGGTGTATACATGCCACAACTCCACACCCCCCAATTGACCCGCTTGTACGGAGAGGTCGCAACGTGGGGCCTCCGATTTGCAGACGACTACCCGTCTCATCGCGTCCTATGGGGCGGAGATTTCCGAACGACCACTACCCCATGTACCGGAAACCCCGCCCTCACCTCCCTACTCATCTCCTACCTCCAACCCCTCCACCCCCCCATCCCCACCTGCCCCCGCAGCGGTGGCTGCCTAGACCACTGGCTCTCCACACCCCCCTCGCCCCTCACCCCCTCCCCTACCGCCATGTCTGTCATCCTCTCCCCTACACACTTCACCAACCACTCGGCCATCCACCTCGTTATCCCCGCCCCCTTCACCCTCATCGCTCACGCCCCCCTGCCCAAAAACCCCTCACACACCTCACACCACCGGCAAATTCACCTACAAACTCCCCCTCACACAAAACCAGATACGAGAGTACCATCGCATCACACTCGACCTAATCAACAAGACTGCCTCCCTCCATGCTGCAATTCTCAACACACCCTCATCCATAGCCTCCACTGACGCCTTAGATACTCTCGCCTAGCAATTCCCTACCCTCCTCTCCAACCACATAGACCACGCCGCCACCAGCTCGCCCCTCTTCCCCCCGAAGAAACCTCGACCCCCTAAGACATCTCTGAACCCCACCTACCTTTCTAAAAAATCCCGCAAACTCATTCAAAATCTCCGCCGCTGCAGCACCAACTGCGGCCCCCTCTCCCTCACCCAATCTCTCTGCATACGACCGACTATATAATCCCCGATACCTTAAAACATAAGTGTCAAGAACGCATCCGCCACCTCCTCCACACAGCCACCACGGATAAATTGAAAAAAATAAAATACCTTGCCAACAGCGCATATGACGCTAACCCAAAATCCTCCCACCGCCTCTTCAAAATTAAAAGGGGCCTCCTCCCCCACAGCCGTACAACCTCGACCCTCCATACAATCACTCGAGCCGACAGAACTACTGTCACCTCCCCATTGCAGTCCTCGCGGCAGTCCACTCACACTTCGACACCGAACTCACCCGCGCCACCCCACCCGAACTTCCCATCCCTCCGTGGGAACACCCGGACAACCCTGACCAATTCGTCATCGAACCCCGAGGGGACACTACCCTCACACTCGCCGACATGATAACCCGCGATACATTCGATAAAACGATTAACTCGCTCGGCACGGGCAAAGCCCCCGGCCCATACGGTACCCCTAATGAACTCATACAATTCCTACCCCTAGCGACCCGTCCCGCCCTCTGCTCCCTTCTTTCCCTCCTCGCCCACAAGGCATGTACTCCCCTGGAATGGTGCCACAACACCACCTGCCTACTACATAAAAAAGGTTACCCGACCCTCCTCGACAACTTCCACCCCATTGCCCTAATGAACAACCTACTCAAACTATGGACCGCATTAATCAAAGACGTGAAGGCTCGAAATACGCAAAAACCCACGGCATACTAAGCGACTAACATGATGAATTCCGCCACCAGCGCATCATCCACGACGCCATGTCCTCCATCATCATGATGATGGAAGATGCCAAAATTTATAAGAAAGACATCTACGTCATGTACGCGGACTTCAAAGGCGCCTTCAACGTCGCAGACCACCGCATGATGTTCAAACACATGCACCAACTCGGTATGCCCTCCACCTTTGTAGACACTTGCGAACATCTCTACGGTGTATCTACCACCGACTATATCACCCCCTACGGCCCCATCCCCTCCATCGACATCAACCGTGGCACCCTCCGTGAGACACTCTCTCGCCTTTCCTACTCACCCTCTTCCTCGAACCATTCCTACGTTATCTCACAATGGGCAGCCGAGGATACCGCCCGGGCGCCCCCGCCACTAACGTTGACCCCACAGAGCCCACGGCTACCTACCTAGGCCACGGCTTCGCCGACGACCTCAGCCTCGCTAAGGGCTCACCCCCCAACATGACCATGAAGCTCCGAAAGCTCTCCCTCATCAACGCCTACATAGGTATGACGGTCAACGTCCGGAAATGCTGCATTACCGGCGCCCTCTGGCGCTCAGGCAACGCCCTCTCCCCAGCCAACCGCACCCTTCTTGCATCTCGCCTACAAAAACAAGTCATCAACATTGACTCACGCCCCTCCTCCATCCCATCCATCGGCCCCTCGGACACATGCCGAGTCCTCGGTGTCGAACTCAACACCTCCCTCACCTTCACCAAGCAACGGCAGGAACTAAAGCGCACCACCACATCCCTCATCAATGCCCTTCCTACCTCTCTACCACCACAATCCCGCAGAATACGCGTCAACCGCGGCCTCCTCATCGGCAAGCACTTCACTCTTTAGCTCGGCCTCTTCAACGATTCCCAGGTAGACATCCTCGATGGACAAATCTGCCGATCACTCCGCTCCGCCGTCTCCTTGGTGCGTAACCTCCCCCGCACAGTCCTCCACCGCCCCACCTCCGACCTCGGCTACGGCCTTCCTTCCCTCAAAGCCCACGCCACTCAACTCACAGTATGCCACCTCCACAGAATCATGAACACCCCCGGATACAAAGGCCACATAGCCATAACACACATTCGCATCATTTCCACCATATACGCTCACTAGCCCACAGAATCCATCATGTCACGCAACGCCTCCCTACCCACACGCAGATGCCTAGTCATTGCCCAGCGCGATGCATGCACCATGTTCCGCACCATACCTCCACTCTCCCTCACCAATCCCATCGCCTCCACACTCCGCGCCAACTTCACCCACCAAGACAGCACCCTCCTCGCCACACTCTGCGACAAAACCACCCACATCACTGACCCACACACTTACAAACAAGCATACTGCGAATTCACATCCCGCCGAACACACACATCCCTCCTTCCCCGCCTCAACCACCTTTGGCAAAACAACATCATCACCTGGTCATAAGTCCTCCTCCGAGCCACGGACACGTCCATCCTCCTCCAATCATGCACATCCACATCCACACTCGCGGGGTCCACCACCTCCCTCTCAGTCCCCATCCGCCTCCTCGCCGATGTCCTCACCGAACCCCTTGACACTGTACACAACCGCTTGCCAACCGCACACTCCACCACCAAACACGCCTCTCCCTCCACCACCATCGACCTCTCATAGATTCCTCTCTTAACCCCCCACCTCCCCCGCTCCCCCACCACCCTCTCCCCCGGCATCCGAACTCCTCACACCACAACCCCCCTCTCTTGGCCCCCACCACACACATTGAGGCGGAATACCTCTCACCCTCAGACCACCACTACCCTCCCTGCGACGTCACACGCGTACTTTCCAAACACAAAGACACAGAATACAGCAAAACATAATACATGGTGGAATGGGCCCCGGAACACCTCACGGAATGGAAAATACAGCTCCAACTCGACGACGGCTTCCGCCTCATCTCCTCCACCCCCACCTCGGTATGTCACCCCACGCCTTCCCCCAACGCGTGCTCTATTTGCCATGACCCCCTCCACACAGACCCCACATCCTCATGATGCACGTGCCCCATTTTTTATTGCCGTCCACTCCCATTGCCTCCCCGCTCATGGACCAGACACATGGCAATGCGACTAGTGCGAATTCGGCCAACAACACGACCTTACACGCCTACACGAGGTCTTGTTGGCACCATGCCTACAACTCCACGACACCATCAATGAGACCCCCTCCGGCCCCACCACCCTAACCGCATTCAACTCAAGATTCGTCCCCTCCACAACACCCATCCTACCCGACCCAAGACTCACCCCATGGACGCCTCACCTAATCACATTCAACCACGACCCCATCAACGCAGACCTCGACATGCTCCCCACCGGCACATTCACCGTACACACCCACCCCACCGTACATGACACTTCCATCCTCTGCACCCCAGACGGCCGCGCAGTCACAACCCTCTCCGGCCCCCGCATGCGACACCTATTCCAAATATTCCGCCCCGACCTCACGCACTTTTCGTTCGAAGAAGAGATCTACCACATCATCACTCGCCTAGGCTCCCGCTCAGAAATCCACTCACCCACACCCCACACCACCACACGCAACAAATGGGTCACTAGAGAAGACCTACTCACAGCACTCGGCAACACATTCCACATCTATACGGAACTCTACTCATACCCCCTCAACAAATCCCTACACTCTCACACATACCACTCCCTCTACCTAGAAGACATAGTCTTCTCATCCAGCGGCAGCAACGCCCCACACAAGTGGCATGGCACTAACAACGCTAACCCATAATTCGACCACAAATGCATGCGCCGCGCCATGGAGCATGCTATTACTAGCGCCCACTCCACAGCGTCACACTCACCCAACGCCACCATCCTCATACTTCCCTAAAGGAAACACACATACTATCTCCACTCCAAATACATTAACTCCCCATACACCCACCACCTCCACACCCTTCCCAACGACGCAAACACCTTCCTCCCCCCGACCAACACACAGGCAACCCCACCCCCACCCCACTCGGCGGACGCTGGACGGTCGACATCTACCTCGTAGCCAATCCCCCCGCACTTTCAACCCTACCCTCACACACAGCAATGACCGCCCTTCACAACACACTCGAATCGATTGACCATACACACCTTCCCAACCCCACAATCACCATCCCACCCCCGCACTTCGTCGACACATACTCACCACACTCCGTAGGCATCTATCATCTCCCCCCTAACCCCACTCACCCCATCACTTACCCCCTATTGAAACGCACGACACTACTCCCCCACCGAAGGAGAACTTGCTTAGAATTGGCATAATAACTTCGAATACACAAACGGCTCCAAGAAGGGAGGCCCCTCCCCCCTTGGAGCGGCCGCCACTCACCCCGCCTTGAATACACGCGTCAAAATTCTGGTGACCTCTACTCCTCCCTCACATACCATCAACCGCGTGGAACTAGCAGGCATAAATATTGGCCTCCAACTCGGCCATACCCACCTCCTTACATACAGTGCGTGCTCCCTCCGCCTCGTTCAAGGCTACATGAGCTGCCCATCCACCTACCGTCACAACATCCACCGTGACTCGCTCCTCTCCATCACAAACACCCCCAAAATCCGCTGCGAGTTAGGCATCCGTACACAACTCGGCAAAATCAAAGCACACAACCGCTGGCTCGGCAACGACCTCGCCGACACACTCGCTAACCAAGCTGCGGACGGACACTCACCCGACACAACCTACACCACATGCTCAGACGTATCGATAGGCCACTAGACCTAGCCATACACCATGTTAGCACTAGCATCCCATTGCTTAGTGCTTATGTACAAGGTAGCTATTTGTCATCCTAGTACTTAGTGTTATGCTATCAGCGGTACGCTATTCCCTATTAGTCCATGGCGGTCGGCCGGCCCTGCCGGTGCCTTCGCCGGCCGCCATCTCTTTCCTTCTCACTTCTCTATTCACCACACCCGGTCCCCTTGTGGGGCCGGCACGACCCACGTGTAACTATCCGTTCCCGATTCCGATAGGTTATGAACAGTCAACTAAAACACGAGCATTTGCACAACCACCGAGGTAATGCGCACCTATACAACTCCTCCTATCCCTCATGGAACGCCAAAACGGAGGCCGATGGAAGACTATCACCGCAACTTTGGTAACGAACCCATCAAGTCATTCACATCCCCCACACTCACCCATACCCATCTTGACTGTCACCCCCCCTCACCCCACCCACATGCCCACCCGCCTTGTTGATGCTGACGAAGGCCTCTCGCTAGACTCCCTCACCTCATGCCTAGCCATCCTCCCCACCGAGATTCTTCCCCCCCCGCGCTGAGACCCCCGGCACACAAACCCGATTTTATTCGCCTCCTCGAACCCCGAAACGTCGATCACACGAACGGTCGCCGCCGATACTCCTCAATTAAAAAGATTCAGATAGGGGAATAAAAATACTGCACGGACCACGACCTCCCCCACACAGCTCAAATGATTCGCGCCAAATACCCCCCTCCTCGCCAATGCCATCCGCCAACACTGGCCAGGTACCGAAGTCGACATCCTTCCCATCGTTACTAGCCGCACGGGTACACCGCACTCATCCACCATCACCGGTCTCACCTCACTTCGCACAACTCCACACGCACACTGTCCAATGGCTGCATCATCTCCTACTCAAATCCCGCACAACTATTTGCCGCGCCTCCGCACACTGCACCTACGCACGACCCTAACTGCACGCCGTCACCACCACGCACAGCACACTCCCTGGGGGGGGGGGGAGTAAGAACCCCCGCCACCCTTTGGAGAGGTTGGACTTAGGCGGATAACGGTCTAGCCCTGACTTGTAAGTTTCCCGAATGGCATTGTTGGGAAGGCCCGGAGACAGCAGTCGGCGCATACGGTACATGTTGTAAACAATTTCGATTTCAAATTCATTATGACGAGAGCTTGGCTTGGTCGCTAGCGAGTGCCTATATCTTATTGGTGTCTTCAGCGCGATCCCTACCTTCGGGTTTTGCGTGTGAATTCGGTCCGACGGCGCCCGCCTGTGGCGAAGCGACGGCGGCCTCGGAGGGGGGTTCGCATGCAAGCCCGTCGGCACCTACCTCCATCTCAACGCGGTGGGCGCTAGTAACCATGTAGCCGTGACTGGACCGGCACGATAGGGGGCTAATCGAGGCACCGGCAGCCACGATCCGCGTGATTACCAGCTATCGAGAAGCCATGTACGGAGGGTTTCAGAAAACATAATCTCCGTACTCCAACACTACGGTCTTCCGCTCGGCCATTCCGATATGTTTCTTCGCGACTGAATATTCACCCATACTTTCCCAATAAGAAGGCGGGGGTAGAATCTGTGAAATGTTTTTTGGCGAGAAGGGTACGGACGGATGAGCGGTGGGACGCGGGTGTTGGAGCTAGCGGCAGCCGGCCGGGAGGCAACGCAAGGGAAGGGCGCTCGCTTGACGTCGACATGCGCTTTTGAGGTCAAGCAAACCCAGTCAGAAAGGTAGAGCTCGACACCAACAACGAAAAGGACAGCCGCGATGAGAAGAGCGGCATTGTGTGGCAGCGCTGATTTTAGATCGGCCGCCGCTGGAAGAACCAAGTACGGAGGTTTCAGCTAGATTGTCCGTACCCGGCACCTTTGAGGTCGGAGCCCCGATCTGACTTTCCCACTCAACCTCTCCCCTTGTCGGTACCCATCATCGATAAGAGTGCCTTCGACGGTGTGTGAGGGTTATCGCAAAAGCTCACAAGCCAAATAGGCGGCCCCGGCGCCTGCCGGCGGCGCAAAAGCAGCGGCCCCGGAGGGGGTTGCGCTCGTAGGCTCGTCGGCACTCACCTCCACCTCCTAGTGGTGGACGTTGGTAGCCTTATGGCCATGCCATGTTTGGCACGGTTGGTAGCCAGGCGTAGTGAAATCCGGCGGCTGCGGTCCGCGGATGAGGAGCTATCGTGAAGCCTCAATGCGGAGAGCTTTTAAAGTACTATATGTACATCAGTGTCAAGATCTCCCGCTCGGCTAGTCTAATACATATTTTCAGTGTTGGATACTCCCTTGGTACTATCATGTCAATGGGTGGGACATGTATCCGATGCGTATTCGGGCAACGAGGAAGGTGATGGCGGATCTTAGTTGGCGGCCGGCGTTGGAGCTTGCGACTGACATATGGGAAGCAACGCCATGGCAAGGCGATCGCTAACAGTCGACCAGCCTTGTGAGTCTCGAGTCTCCCCTAGGGGCGAGACGAAAAGCTACGCATGACGGAGGAGGGTCGGAGCCGGAGGAACGACACGGTATGGCGGCGGTGGTCCACAGGATCGACCGCCGCCAAAAAAATTCCGGTACGGAGGGTTTTTGAATAAGTATTTCCGTACCCAATATCTTTGTGGAGCGGCGACTCGATCATCGGGTTTGACCATCCAGCCCCCAGTCGGTACCCGATTATCGATATGCTGCCTAAGGCGGGTTGCCTAGGGTTATCGCAACGGTAGTATGCTTGTAGAGGCGGCCCCTTGACAGCGTGAACCAGTGGGGGAGGGTGCGGACGGATTTCGCACGATAGTATATACATTGGAAACAATCGGAGACGGAGAGGGGACAAGAGAAAATCTGGCGCGGAGGCAAGAGCGCCAGCAAGATGCCATTTGTTGCTATGGGCTTCTTTTCTCCCCAGCCCCCGGAGGGGTAGGGAAATCTAGGCTAGGAGGGGAGATCCGACGGGAAGAGCAGCGATATCTCGGACGGGGGAGCGCGCGGATCGGGACGGGACCGTCGACGACATGTGCGAGGGGGTTTTCGCATGCCTTCCCCCCCCAGCTATGGCACGACCGGAGTCGCACAAAAGCAAAGGTCAGGTAGGCAATTCGCGACGAGCGCCAGCTAATCAGTTTGGGTGTTCACTGCCCTCGCAGTAGCAATAGCAAGTTGCGCATCGTGGAGACTAGCGATAAATTACTTTTCATAATAGTGTAAAATTATTGTTTACTAGCATGAATTTGACGGTATTGTTATTGCCATTGGAGATGTTGGGTCAGTGGATTCATGGCGTATATCCTACGATCAAAACGGTACTCTAGGAGGCATGATCACAAAGGCGCCCGGAGACTGCAGCCGTTAACTTGGTATTGTTGTAAACATTTTCAAATTTCAAATTTAGGCGCCCCATTGGCCGCGTAAATCGCAAGGAGAGGATACGGGCGGTATAGTACGGATCAGCCGGTGCCGGAAAGAGTTGGCGGCTGACCGGGACATGACAAACGCGACGGGAGGAGCGATAGACGGCAACAATTCGTCGCTATGGTTTTCTCCCCCTTGCCCCGAAGGGAGGGGGGAGCCAAGGCTAGGAGGCGGGCTGCGACGGTGAGAGCGGCTATTATCTCGGACGAGGGTGTTTGTGGATCGAGTTGGGGCCTACGCCGACCTGAGCGAGGGGTTTTTCGACTGCCTTCCCCCCAAGCTCCGACACGACCGGAGTCGCACATGAACCTAGCTAGGCCAAGCATGCCCGAATTGCCAACACATGTTGACTTGCTAAGATCGTGAGCACCCTCGAGCGGCGTGAGCATGCCGTGCATCGTCGAGATAGCGACATGGTATTTTTCATATTTCATCGTAGCGATAGACCATGTATGTCCATGTATGATTTATATTATGTTGTTGCTGCCGACGGATAGGGATGGATAAGGCGACCCCCGACGCTATGCCCTAGCCCTAAGTCCTAGATAGTAGTATTGGGAACGTCTTGTGACCGCAACCGATTTACCGGTATTGGTTGTAAAAAAACTCAATTTCGGTCCGACTCGTTGAACGCTTGCTATGCCTTCTCTCTCTAACCGCTTGTAATTAAAATGGCTTCCGCGACGACGAATCTGTGGTGGTTGTTCGTAGTAGGTGGCGTATGCGTGCCTGGCATTGTTGTTGGATGTCGGTAGGGGAGAGATAGTCAGTTGTATTCAGGAGGGTTTGGGCGAGGGGTAGGGGGCCATTGTTGGTGCTACATCTGCGAAGTTTTCGTATGAGTTTGCGTGTTTTTTATTTAGCCATGTGGGGTCAAGGGACGAGGAAGTTGGGCGGGGTTTCTTTCGGGGGTAGGAGGGGCCATATGGTGGCTGCGTGGTCCATATATGCCGGGAGAGTAGTGTGGTGAATTTCGAGGCGAGGGTGTCGAGGGTGTCGGGAGAGGCCTTGGAGGGGGGTGTATTAATAATTTCTGCGTGGAGGGAGGCCGTTTGGCTGATAAGGGAGGGTGTGCTATTTTGATATGTTTGTATGTGGTGCAGTTTTAGTGGAAGTATGAAGGTGAGTTTGCGGGTGGTGTGGTGTGTGTGAGGTAGGTTTTGGGCAGAGGGGGGGGCGAGCGATTAAAGAGGAGGGGGCAAGAATTACTAGGTGGACCGCCAAGTGGTCGGTAAAGTGTGAGGGTGAGGTGAAACCGAGCATTCAGGTGGGTTGAGGCCGAGGGGGGAGGGAGGAGGGGTGAGCCAGTGGTCAAGGCATCCTCCGCTACGGGGGAAGGTAGGGATGGGGGGGTGGAGTGGGCGGAGGTGGGATTCGAGTGAGGAGGTGAGGGCGGGGTTGCTAGTACCTTGTGTGGTGGTCGTTTGAAAGTCACCTCCCCATAGGACGCGGTAGGTCGGGTAGTCGTCCGCTAGGCGGAGGCCCCATGCTGCGACTTCTGCGTATATTTGGGTCAGTTGGGTGTTGTGGAGCTGTGGCATGTAGGCTCCGAGGAGGAGGTAAGGGGTGCCTGAGTGTGGGACTAAGATTAGTCCAGCTATGTGGGGGATGAGGTGGGGGGGCGGGGTTAGGACAGTGGCAGACTAGAACGAGGCTCTGCGGACCGCAAAGAGAACGCCTGCGTTGGGTAGGGGCACAAGTGAGTAGTATGGTCGAGAGCTTTTGAGGAGGCACTGGAGTAGGGCTAGCCGCCACCGTGATTTGTGTGTGGCGTGGTTGGTTTTTGTGAGGATGAGGACGTCAGGGTGGTGGGTGGTGGTGAGGTGATCTACGTCCATGATGGATGTGTGGAGGCCTCGGGTGTTGAGGTTGATGAGGTGTAGTAGTTGTGCGAGATGGTGTGGGAGGGTGGGTGAGGGGAGAGGGACGGGGGAATTGGGAGGATCTTTGGGGGGGCGGGCTTCGCGGTTGTGGGGGAGGATCGGTTGGAGGGGTGGGGGGGAGGGAGGGTGGGGGAGGGTCGGGGTAGGTGGTGGGGGGGAGGGGGGGTGCTGGATTAGAGGTAGGGGGGAGGGGTGGGGGGGGTTGAGGGCGGTAAGCAGTTGGGAGCGTCCCACCGGAAGGGGGGTGAAGCGAAAGGTGTGGTGCCACAAAAGTGAGTGTATGGAGTAGACAGTTGTGCGAGGGTCGAAGGGAGGAGGGTTATAGGTTTGGTCGGGGGGTGCCGTAGTATGAAGTAGGTATGAAGTAGGGCGTGGGTTCCGCACGACCACGCGTGGGATGTGTCGTTTTGGCGAGGGGGGTAAAGTATGCGTAAGTCACCTACATGCGGGGGAGGGGAAGAGTTCCAAGAGGCAAGAAGGGCGAGGGAGCGAGTGAGGAGTTTCGGAGGGGGGGTGGTGGAGGGAGTCCACCCAGGTTGCTGAGGAGTGGGTGGGGTGGAGGAGACCGAAGTGAGAGTGTTGCCAGGTGAGGACAATTAGGGAGTGGTTGGGTGTGCCAGGGTGAGGGGGTGAGCCTCTGTTAGAGAGGTTAGTCCATTGGGTAGGGTAGAGCTTATGTTGGTGGAGGTCATCAACTTCGTTATTGGTGATTACGGTGTATGAGGCAGAAGTTGTGGAGTGGAGTTTAGATAGGGAGGTAGCAATGCAGTATAAGTTTGAGAGGTCTTGGTAGTGTTCCCATTGGAAACAGAGTACCGCGGAGGAGTCTAGGTTTCCAATGGGGGTGGGTAGGCCATATTCGAGATTTAAGTCAAAGAGGTGGTTGTTTAATTTGACGCCACATGTCGTTGAGGTAAAGTGGGCCGGGAGTGAGGGCCAAAGCGAATGCGGAGTAGTTACTGTATGCTGTCGGATATCAAGGAGGGAGGTGGGGGGGGGGTTGTGGGGTCGAACCTCTGGGCCGTGAGGCCCGTCTTGTGGGGAACTAATGATGATACGCGGCCTTGCCGGCCGAGGCTTGTGGAGGGCGAGGGTGTGAGGCTCCGGAGGGTCCGTTCGTCGAGGTCTTGCGCATGTCGGCGGGTAGAAGCTCCTTGGAACGGGTGGTCGTTCGGAACTTATGAGGGGGTGGTAAGTGTAGGGATGGCGGAGAGAGTATGAGAAGGTGGGTAAGGGGGGATAGAAAAATTGTAAGCAAGGTGTGGTAGGTATTAGGAGGAGGGCGGTAGTGGGGAGCTGCCGTGACAGAGGGGGCTGTCGATATCGTATCAAATGTGCTTCGGGGCTTCCGAGAGAAGCCTCGGAGCGGGCCTAAAGGAGGTGGGGACTGTAGGGGCGGGGGAATACGTGTATCGCTGAGAATGTTACGGGTTCGTGACTGCGAGACTGCTTATGTAAGGGAGGGGCGATATTTCCGGGGCAGGGGGATACGCGGGAGGGCGGGTGATCGGTTAATTATTCAGGTAGAACAGGTCGGGCGGGCTATTCTCAGCAGGGGGGAGAACTGTCATTATCGCAGCGACGGGCGAGTAAGGCAGAGCGTGGGGCGTGTAAAAGGGGGGAGGGAGAACGAGTGCACTAGGGTCTACAGTGTGGTAATCGCAGGTAAGCGCGAGTGTCAGTTGAGTTAGGCGGGCTATCTTGGAAAAAATAAAAAAGGAAAGAAAGGTATAAAAGAAAATGAAAAAGCGGAGAGGCACAACGACTGGAGCAAGCGAGGGATAGAGCGAGGGAGCAGAGGGAAGACAACTGTAGACATAAAAGTTTGGGAGCGGGTAAGAGTCGGGCGGGGTATTGGTGTCCGCTGATGGCATCGGGGGGGGAGAGTGGGATTCGTCGGCGTACAGTTGGGGACGGTCGGCGAGCGGCGAGTTCGGGCGAGAGGGAGCGTACATGGCCAGGGCCGGCGCGACAGGCCAGGCAACATGTGCAGCTGCGAGGAGATTAGTGTAAATGTGGGATAGGGTGGTAGCGCGAGGGGGAGAGGGTGTCGGGGGTTACTGATCATGTCGGCGGTTTGTGTAGGGGCAAGAATCAGGCCTGTAAAATATTTTTCTAGGGAAGAAAACGACTTTCGAGTTACATGGTGGTGCATTATTGATCGAACTGTGCAGCTCTGTGGCTGGGACGCACTAAGGTGGGGAAAGGATGTCGATTTAAGTGCGTTGTTAACGAAAGTATCAGTACATGTTAACGGGAGGGGACGCTGGGTGCTAGACATGTCCTTACTGTGGGACTGGGCGGGACGATCGCACCGGTACGGGTCGTCTGTGCGGGTTGTTGAGTCAGCGGCCCTTCCCAGGTCAGTGGTTGACTTGGGGGCGGCGAGGACCAGAGGCGTTTGGAGTCCTCTGATAGGTGAGGGTTCCAATGCCGTGTCCAAGTCTTGGGCGGATGGGGGTGGCTGGGGCCCAGTGTTGAGTAGAGCGAGCGGATGTCCCTCGTGATAGCTCCGGGGGTTGTAGGGGTCCGCGGTGAGCGCATTCATGGGCCGATCCCGCAATAGCACATGTTTGTATTTGAGGGGATGGCTAGAGTTTGGAGACATGTTGACCAAGTTGGGTTCTGAAGTTTGGTTTGTAGTGGGGGGTTCCGAGGCCAAGTTTTGAGCGGTTGGGGGTGATTGGGGTATAGGGTTAAGTGGAGCGAACGGACGTCCCGCGTAACGGCTCCGGAGGATGTTGTTGTCCGCGGTGGGCGCATGCTCGGGCCGATCCCGCAATAGCATGTGTTTGTATGTGGGAGGGTGGTTAGTGTTGGAGGACACTTTGACCACGTTGGGTTTAAGAGTCGGGGTTGTGGTGTGGTTTCGAGTGGGTTGCGTGTGTTGGCGGCACACGACCAGGTATGATGGGACCTGGGTTTGGTGGATGTTGGCGGCGGACGGGAACGTCCGGACGCTCGGAGGGGCGCGGTGTGGTGCGCCGGTCCCGTGGAGGGGGGTTCTTTGTAAGCAAAGGCGGATTGTGAGGGTCCGCAGTACTGTGGCTCGTATGTATTCTGATTTCGAAGTGGGTGGCGCGAAGGCTGTCGGGAGGACATAATTCGAATTTTGGAAAGCTGCGCCTTGTTGTGTGTGCCGTCTGGTGTCGCTACGGATCCACTAACCTGGGTGAGCTAGGCTCGGTTGAGGAGAGGTCGACGGTGCCTGTTGTTCAACGGGCCCTATGTCCACCAGTCTGTCGCTCATCGGGAGGCCAGGCCCGGAGCGAAGACGGTCGGTGTAGCTCATTCAAACTGCCGACCCATCCCCGTTATGTGATTCAGTAGTACTTTAGTAGTACTTTGGATTTTTTACTGTCTTTAGTGACGGTACGATGTGTTTTTACCCTTGAACAGTGTGGGCACGGGTTTGAGCCTTCACGCGCTTCAGCCGCTTGATTTGCGAACACCACTTCTCCATCAGCGGGTTCTCCACCGCGTCAGCGGTGTCGCTGTCGCTCAGGGTTCTGCAGTCATCAAAGAAAAAATGTGCCGGGCTGGGGGACGCCGGGGACGCCACCGCCGCCCACCTCCAGCCTTGCCACCGCTTGTGGACCACACACCGCGTTCCCGAGGCTGTCTGCCGGATGGAGGTGGTGAAGTCGATAAGGTAGTTAGAGGGCGGGAGGTAGGCGTCGACGTCGGGGCGGTTGGTGTCGGAAAGCCGCAGGTTGGTTTCTAGGAAGGGCATGGCTACATAGCTAGCTAGTTCGTTAGTGTCGTAAAAAAGAAGGCGGACGGTGATGCTGAAGGCGCCGGCGGGGCCGGCCTCCACGAAGCTCTCCGCGAGCGCCGGTGGCGCGGCGTTCGTGTTGACGTTCAACATGAAGTCGCCGGCCGTCGGCTGCCCGAACAACTCCACGAAGCCCTCGTTGGCGCCGTCCCGCAAGACGCGCCCGGCGATCTCGCCCGAGCTCAGCGTGTTGCCCAAGGGGCGCCGGGAGCGGAGGCGGTCATACCGGTACTTGGAAGAAGACGAAACAAATGTCGTAGGCCGAGGCGGCGTCGAAAACAAACGCAAGGCCTCCGCCCGCGGCGCGCAGCGGCATGTCGACCTCGCTGGCTCAGTCGAGCGGCTGCCGGATGGGGAGGCCAACCGTGTCCTCATGCACGCCCTTCAGACTGATTTTTTGCCCGGCGAACACCGCGCCGCCAAATTCCGTTCCCGGCAAGTAGGTGAAAACGCTCAAGTGTTGGTAGGGGTTGTCAACGAAAGTGGTGCTCGTGACCGCGGCGCCGTAGCTGCCGGCGGCGTTGGCGAGCCGGACGAGTGATAGTGCGATACCGCCACATGCCACAGCGCGCCGTCGCCGTCGTCGCGGTTGGTGCCGAAAGTGCGAAAGTCCACCGGCACGCGGTATGCATATTTGCATAATGCTAGCACAAATTTAGGTTGTTGCATGTGGGAGTTCAGAGGCAATAGATCGGAGATGTTTCGCGTTAACAATATTCTGCGATTAAAAAAGAAAAGTTAAATGGCGTATGTTACCCCCTCCACCGCACTAGGATTAAATCGGTTTGTCCTAGCTAACCCAATTTTGTCTCGCATGCTCCTCGTGGCTTGCGCGTTAGGACTCTCGCAACGGTCTCAACACACTAGCTTGTCCGCCTCGGGAAGTCAGACAAGAGCGTCGTGTAGCATGTTAGACTAATTGTACGTGCCGGGAGGTGCTCGTAGTACACTATTAGGTAGTGTCCTCAACCTGTTGCAATGGCGGCGTAACGGTTGTACGTCCTTTTAATGGAAAATTACATATCAATTAGTAACGAGTGCTTGTGCAATGTCATGAACTGCAATGTTCATAACAGTACTCGTCACACATCCGCAGATAGACCGCTATCTTGGTCGGCATCCATATGTCGGGCAACACTAGATCGCCACACGCGGCCACTAAACACATGACGGTAAAAATAACATGTGAAGGACCGACGGCAACCACGAGTAGAAGGAACATTCCCCCAAAGGTAAACGCATGTTGGACCGCCGCAGCGTTAGGCAGGCGGTCATCGGAGGGCGACCGGCACCCATCACGGGATGGCGCACTGCTGGCGTAGCACCCAAAAGCAAAGACATACATGTTAAACCTTGCATGCACGTTCAATATGGAAGGTAACTAACGCACACGTAGTTACAGTTATAGTCACAGTCACACAAAAGGATAGTCACATAGACAACCAGCCCGCGGCATGGTGTCGGGACAAAGGAAGTGAGGAGCTGTAGCCTAGCGACAGCTCGGTATCGACTCACTAGATATGTGACTAGTGCCTCGGGGATATGTGTATGATCTGATATATCATACATCGGCCTGTATGATTACGCGTTTTCATAATCAGTACTTTTTCTGTTAAATACCGCTATGTACAGTCAGTGAATATGTAAAGTAGCGGCAGACACGCCTAAGCTCAGTATCGTCTGCACCACCGACTTCGGCTACAGATCGAGCGACCATCCCTATCATAAGGTATGGTGCACCACGCCCGCTGAGTATTGGGGGAGGGAAGGGTTCAAGATACTAGAGGTGCGGCCGTGGGGCGTATTTATTCCGTACGGACCCGCCTTATGTCACCAAAAGCTAGGAGGTCGAGTAGCATTTGGTGTTCGTAGCCAATCGCTGTCGTGCCGTGCGCGGGGCGCTAATTGCAAAGTCCCACACTCAACGCACAGAAAGGAAGTACCCTGCAAGATACCCTCGTCGAGGTTGCACTTGAGGTAGCATATTCGTTTGTTGTGACCGTTTTCGGAGCGTTCAGTGTTGTTTAGGGTGTGGAGGCGTTCTTCTTGGGATCTTTCGGTTCGGCCGAATAACGGTCCGGATAGTAATCACCTGTCCCGATGTTGGGTTGACACAACGTGATCCTGTAACACGTTGGAGACCAACGACTGGTATGCAATCTGAAAAGGCTCCTAAATAATTCGGGTCGAATAGGGCTGGGTTGTTTGAATGTGAAACTTGATAAGCTCCAACAGTAGGTGACGCATATGTTGTAGTCGTCGAGCACGAACATCTATTAAGCTACCTCCATCGCATCAGTAGTCACTCACGCTACCTATCCACGGATTTTCTTCGAAACAGACACACAACACTGTTGAGATATAGCATAGGTATCGATATAGCATGGCACCTCAAAGTTAGAGATAGGGGTTGACGTAGTGCACGCCAAGGCCGCCAGGCCTCCTGAGCTTTTATAGTGGACGTAACACAACATAACTCTTATGCGCCGTTTGCACTTGCCTGTTGTCACTAATTTTACTGTTGTCACTTATCATGTTGTCACTTGTCCGCCAGTTCACACTAGTTTAAAAGTGATCCATTGCAGTGCTAAGGTAAACCATGGTCTCTGCTCCTGGTGTAGATTTCTGATGGGAGGAAGGCCTTGGGAAAGAGGTTGTGCGTACTTCACGATTTCGGTGAAGTAGCTATGTGCAGCAAGAAGGTAAGTGCCTAATCAACATTCAATAGAAACTTAATGACATTGACTTTTCTCAACTTCTTTTCCTTAAACACGCCCGAACCAAGCATTCCGCAACATAGTCATGCGTGCATCTTTGACTTCATTCGCCATTCGGTGCACACGCCATGTTGAGCTACATGTTTTTATCCATGCATGGCTTATCCACTTGCATTTCTATGAATACCAATAAGCATCATTCAATCTATCCCCGAGGGCTAGTATTAGGCGATGAAGAATTGTTAAGCACGCAAGTCGGCGTGTATGTTCTCGTGGGAAAGCATGATACACAGCTTCAAGATGTCTACTCGTCCGTTTGTCACATGTAGCCTCTCCCCCCTCCCTCCCCCCCCCCCCTCCCTCACCATTACATATAGAGCAGCACGCATTCCAATTAGGCACACAATCAGCCACAATAATTATTCTCAACACCTCCCACATCGCTAATATGTTTGGGTTGCATACTGCAACGGTGACTTTAAGCACAGGTGGGAGCATCGCTACGCTACGTCAAGGAGATAGCCGTCTCGGGGATCCGGTACGGTGTTTTCCTTGGAGCGTGGTCGCCCTCGTCATCGGAAGACTCGCCATAACGAGGCTCCATAACGAGGTCGTCGTTGGTGTGGTCGGGTATGCTTTCTGCGTTTGTAGGCCGTGACATTAAGTTCGAACTATAGCTAGCGAAAGCACCCCACCATATAAGGTAGTTCGGTAGTGTGAGTTCGATAGTCCGCGGACCGGTATCACTCACTACCGACCCTCTGTAATAAATGGTACGAGTAACGCATCGTCCGTAAGTGCACATAGAATTTGCATAGCTAGTCGGGGGGATTGAAAGGGCATTCGCACTGCAACGCATTTTGTGTAGATAATAAAATGTGGGTCTGGGAGTTGCACTGCCAGCTTTGTCTAGTTTAGCGTAAAAGTTGCGTGCGGGATCGTGTTCTAGCGGCATGTCGACGCAATTGACCACCCCACACAGTAACCGACGGACGCGCCGACCGTCCCATAGCTTTGGTACCGTTCTTGTCGTCACGCACCACCTTTTAGATGTAAAAGAGAGTATGTGCGGGTAGAGAAAGATGCCTTTCGCGTCACGGTCGTTTTCGTGGTTGTTGTGATGTATGCCGACAAGCCATCAGACCAAATCAGCCGTTCGAACAGGTTCCGCCCCTTCCTGGGTCGTGAGCCGACGGAGTTAAGCTAAGGACACTTTGGGGTACACGCCCCTGAAGTTTGACAAAGTACTAAATTTTCCTCGCGTGGGGGTGACCAGTTTTTTACGAGACTCTGGTGTATGATTAGTCATACAAATGTAGTACTTATCATACACATATCCCCGAGGCACTAGTGTATAATTGTGTGTGGTCTAGACATGTACTAAGCATATACAAAATGGCTTACATAGCTATCTTCAACTAATAGCTAAAAGACGTAATGGAGGCTGGTTTGATTCGCCCAAGCCACAATGAGGTCGGCCCACCGATCCTTTTGTGTGCAAAGCTTATGGCTCGCTGCGACTATGCATTGACTACCGTGGATTTAACGAGGATGCGCGCGTTAGGGCGCCTACCGACTTCCGAGTGTGGATGACACCCTCGACGAGCTGAAGGACGCGCATTTTTCACCCATCTTAACCTCGCGTATTGCTTCCGACAACTTCAAGTGCGTGATGAGGACATCCGTAAGACAACGTTTATTAAGACACTTGACGGTCCGATGGAGTGGATCGCCATACCATTCAGTATCTGTAATGCATCATCTACATTCCAACGGATGATGAATAACACCCTGAGCGACTTTTACACAAGTTCGTTAATGTCTACCTCGACGACATTTTTGTCTACAATTGCACGCTAGACGAACACCTTGAGCACCTGCGTCTTGTGCTTCAACGATTCAAAGAGGAGGGCCTGAAGTAGCGCCTTAAGGAATGCTTCTTCGGTCTTCACGAGATGGAGTACTTGGGCTAAACTGTGTCAACTTGTAAAATTTCTCTTTCGGCAAAGAAAGTCGAGGCCGTTGCCGACAGGCTACTGCCTAAGACGCAGAAGGAGGTTCGCACTTTCGTGCAATTCTGCATCTTCTACGCCAAGTCCATTCATCATTTTAGCGACCTTACGGCTGCTCCTTTGACGGACTTATTGCGGAAGTCCCAACCACAAAAAATTACGCTCACACCTGCATGTTTGGAAGCCTTCGAAACTCTCAAGTTACGGCTCGTTTTCACGCCATGCGTGATCCTTCCGGAGGCCAATTCGGACGCGATATTTACCGTAGCTACAGATGCTTCGACATGGGGATTGCAACAATCATGTTGCAAGATTAAGGGGAGGACTTCAACGAATATCTTACATGGCGTATAAGCTGAATCGACCCGAGCGCGGCAACACCTACTTTGCATGCGATTTGGAAGCTTTGGCAGTATGCGAAGCGGTTAAGCATACGGAGGTGTTACCTTGAAGGGCGGTCTAAGTTCCTTGTCGTAACCGACCTCGACACACTGTGACATCTGCTCATGCAACCGAACAACAAGCTGGACAAATGGCAAGTACGTTACATGCGGGACTTACAACCGTTTGTGGGTTCAATATCGCTGGCGCACCGCAAGAGAGCCCTCAACAAAGCAGATCCGTTGAGTCGGAGCCTAGACTATCGTACCTCAGGCCAAAGCTCTATTGTTTTGGAATGGCGAGGCTTTATCACATAAAGATTTACGACGGAAGTCCCGGCGGCTGTTAGATGACGCGCCGTTGAACTCTATGACTCTTAACGCGTTGCGATTGAGCCATGAGCTCGCTGATCTCGTTCGCAAGGGGTACTCCCAAGACTCGTTTTATGGGGACGAGGGTGAGTGGACAAAAGACAGTCGGATAGAAGCCATAGTTGGGTACTTTTGGCGTCTCGACCGCCTCTATATTCCGCGGAACTCCGAGCTTCAACTGAGATTGATCACGGAGTTGCACGACAGTTCGTCAGCTTGTCAATGAAGAGTTGCGGCACACTTGTTAAAGCGCTCGACAAATTCTAGTGGAAACGAATTTGCCGAGATGTTCAAGATTTTGGTGCCACGTGTGCCGACGAGCAAATATTTAACCCCAGATGGCTGCGACTCTTTACCCTTTACATATTCCACCCTGACCGTGGCACACTCCGAGACTTGACTACCTGACACAATTGCATGTTAGGAATGCCTTTGACAAAGTGTTAATTGTAGTCGACCATATGGAACGAATGGCTCACTTTCTGCCGTGTACAGAGAGCGTGGCAACACAAGAAGTTGTCAATGTGTCTTTACATGCAGTATGCAAATTGCAAATTGGGAAATGTTTGCAACAATACGAGCAAACAAGACCGGATGCTTTCTCTCGGCCGTCTATAGCTCAGTCATATAGGACATTTTCAGAGCGAAGATTAGACCGGGTACTCTTCGACCATATACACCTATCAACACACCTATCGTTAATGTGTGCCGACGTTCCTCGGGGGTTTTTAAACCTGTAAACAACCGCAGATATTGCCACAACCCCCCCCCCCCCCCCCCCCCGCCTAAGCACTGACATCATAAAATTTTGTTATCAACAAAACCATGTCTAAAAAATATATCCACTTGTCAAGAAATGCAAAACTAAGCTGCCACTCTACCTTCACGATGCACGGCCCGCTCCCACCGAACCGGGGTACCGACCGGCCTACTAGGCCGATCGGCGTTCGGGAGGAACGACGGGCCAGCCAAATCTAGCTCCCACATGACTTCGGTATTGCCGAAGATAGGAGGGGAAAGGTATTGCCGAAAACTCCCTCCTCACGTAGGCGCTCGTTGATCCCGCCGCCGCATCCCGTAGACCCCGCCCCAAGGTCGTTGCCGCTCCTCCCGACACGACTTTCCGCCTTGTCGAGGTCCCCCGTCACCTCGAGGGCAGGTGGGGGAGATCGAGACACACAGGCAAAGGGAAAAGCTGGCGCTCCTGCCTCCGCGCCTAGATTTCTCCCGCTTATTTCCCCGGGTTTTCTCTGTCTAGTACCAGGATACATGTCTAGTAGTCCAACGTGCGCCCGTACACTCCCCCCTCTGATTACGCGTCCACCGAGCAGCCATTTTTCGAGTGTGGGCCTCCGCGCTCATCCTGGCCCACACTCTATGTACATGGGTATGTCAAGCGGTAGTGGGTGTCGAAAAGGAGGGGGGGCATGTCACCGTAGCCGGATCCTTCGGGCCGTGGCCGCATGCAAGTTAATCAAAGCCCTCCGTGCGGGGTTTTCCGGCGGCGCCGACCCGAAGGGTCGTCATCGCTAGATCGTGTCGCCCCCCCCGGCACGACCATCCTCCTTGTCGCCCAGGCGTACTCCTTCCCCCCGCCAAGAGATGTAGTATGGCGACGAAGTAGTCCGTAAGCGAGCGCCCTGCCATGGTGCAGATTCCCGAATAGCAGAGAGGTCCGCGTTGTAGTTACGTCCGTACCCTCCTCTCGCCCCCCCCCCCCCCCCCAAAAAAAAAAACAAAGTGGGCCCACCCGTATCATTCGCACGCAAGACAGTAGCCACTCCCGTGAACTTGCGTACGTTTCCGATCTCTGTTGGGGGAAAGTAAAGGAGATCCGCGGGGTAGGGCAGGGTAGTAACCTCAACGCCGGGTACGGACATTATTTTTAGTTTCCGATAAGGAAGATACTGTAACGTGATGGTTACAGGTACGCTACACGACCAGCCTTGGGTGGCGGCTGGTGTCGAGACAAGAGTGTGTGTCAGCTGTCGCTGTCAGCTGTCTGTACGCTAGTTTGTGATATCGCGCTCAGACACTCTAGGTGATGTCCTGTACATAAGGACTTCTATCAGAGCATACATTAGCTCTCTGTAACTAATCTGCATTAGGAATTACTTACAACACTCCCCCTCAAGATAGCTAAGGTGTGTCTTGTGACCAGATGGAAGTGATTACAGAATTCCTTCTACAAAGTGTGTCGCTGCATGGGTCCAGATGTCCCCAGAATGGCGCTCCTGTGTTTCACGAGTGCAGGTCCAGGTAGTGGCTTGGTCAGCATGTCAGCGACCATGTCACCGGTGGGTAGGTACCGTAGTTTGACGGTCCCCAGCTGTACGTGGTCCTTCACGAAATGATACTTCAGGTCGATGTGCTTGGTCTTCTCGCTCACCAGTGCATTCTGCGAATAGGCGATGCAGCTCTGGTTGTCTTCCCAGATTGTGGTCGTCCCGCTGACAGGTCGACTGAAGATCTCCGACAACATCTGTCGAATATGGATGGCCTCCTTAGTCGCGTCCGCTGCTGAGTAGTACTCAGCCTCGCATGTTGACTGTGCGACGCAGGACTGCTTTCTAGACTTGTAGCTGACTGCACCTCTGCCCAGTGTAAAAACAAATCCCGATCGTGACCGGCGTGTCACACTGTCATTGCCCCAGTCTGCATCAGCGAAGCCTGTAAGTTGGAGAGTGTTGTCCTCACCCCCCCCCAACGTCAGGCTCATGGCTGGAGACCCTTTAAGATAGCGCAACACTTTCTTAAGGGCCTGCATGTGGGCCACTGTAGGGTTCGCTTGCGCAGAGCCCAGAATGCTGAGCGCGGTCGAAATGTCCGGGCGAGTGCATACAGCGGCATATTGCAAACTGCCGAGCAGACTCGGGTAAACGTCCCGGTCCGCGCCTGTGAGGGGTACAGCCGTCTGCTTGGAGAGCGCAGCCAAAAAACCGGGGTCCATCGGGAGACACGAGGGTTTGCAGTCCACCATGTCATGTTTTTCAAGCAGCTCGCGCACGTATTTGCCTTGATCGAGGCTGATGGTGCGCGCCGCTCTGTCCCTGGTGATGTGCATGCCGATGATGTCGGACAGGTCACCCTGATCCTTGATGTCAAATCGGGATCGCACCAGCGCGGTGAAGGCCACCCGCCAGGCGGTGTTGTTGCACGCCACAGGAATGTCATCCACGTAGAGGGCAATCATGGCGAAGACGCCGTCGGCCTCAAAGATGTAGATGCATGGGTCAGAGATCAGCTGGCGCCAGCCTTGAGAGACTAGCCAGTCGCGAAGCAGCTCGTTAAACTCCCTGGGGGACTGCTTCAAGCCGTATAGGCACCGGCGGAGGTGACAGACATTGGTGGTACCGTCATCGAACCCCAGGGGCTGTCTGATGTAGACATCCTCCTTGATGGGTGCGTACAGAAACGCCGTGTCGATGTCGAGACCGCCCAGGTCGAGGTCACGAGCAGCGGCAATACTGAAGAAGACGCGGAGGCTAGCTAGTCGGATGACGGGTGAGAACGTCTCCGTGTAGTCAATCCCCTCGCGCTGGCTGCAGCCTTTTGCGACAAATCGTGCCTTGTATCGAGAAACAGCACCAGATGCGTCTGTTTTAGCCTTGTAGACCCACATGCTGTTGACCACGCGGCGTCCAGCGGGCAGGGGAACGAGATCCCACGTCTGGTTGGACGTCAGAGAGTTGAATTCCACCTGCATGGCTGTCTGCCATTCCGCGGACTGTGGACTAACCAAGGCATCCTTGTAGGATGTGGGTTCAACACAGACGCTTGCGGACACCATAGCGACATCACTCACAGGTCCTTCAGAGTACCTGTGACGTGGCTGAGCTGTCATCATGGAGAAGTCAGGGAGTGGAAAAATGTCGTCCATGTGGTCGGACAGGTCGTGCTCACACGAGTCAGTGACACACACGCGCGGCACAGCAGAGACATGGGCAACATACTCCCCATAGCGAGTAGGCGGTCCGCGAGGGCGAGCGGGTCTGTCGACCTCCTCCACACACCCTGTGTCATCTGTGTCCAGGGTCAGATCTGGGAGTGGGTGACTTTCAGGGGAAATGGGGAGAGCCTCTGTGTCTGCACACACATCAATCGACGAGGCGACAGGGTGGGATGTCCCAAACCCGGGCACAGTCTCTTCAAACTTGACGTGAACAGACGTGGTGATGCGCCTGGTCGCGGGGTTGTAGATACGATACCCTGGGGAGTTATGAGAGTACCCCACCAGCACACCTCGGAACGCTTTCAGGCCAAGTTTCCGTCTGAGGTTATCAGGTACCTTGGCAAATGCTGCACATCCGAACACGCGAAATACTGACGCGTCAGGGACTGCGCCTGTGAGAATGGTGACAGGGACCCCCCCAGACGGGCCAACAGCCCGACTGTAAGTACGGTTACGGAGGTGGACCACAGTGCTGATCGCGCATGACCACATGCTGTTAGGCACAGACATGGCGTGAAGCATTGAGGACGCGCAGTCACGCAGTGTGCGCCACGGGCGTTCTGCTTTCCCAAGCATGTGATGTGCATAGGGCGCCGAGAATTGAGTGCTGAAACCCAATCTCGCGCACATGAGCTGCGTGTTCGCGGCCTCGAAAACCGAGTCTGAGTCGAATTTCAGAAACGGTGCAAATGCATGGAGGTGTGAGTGATAACGGGCATGAGTATGCCGCGCGTCCAGGAGGATGGTCTCCAGTTTCGCGCACGTCTCATCCTTAGACTTCAGAAACCGCACCCACATGAAGTTAGTGTGGTGGTCGATGACCAGCAGGCAATACCGCAGGCCGTAGGGGGAGGGTACACTGACAGGACCCCACAGATCACACGACATGTGTTGAAGCGGGGCGGCTGGCTTCTGAGATGCTGTGCGATTTTTTGGCGCAGACGTGGCTTTGTTCAGATTGCAAGACTCACAGGCGAGATCTTTTACAGAACTAGGCATAACCGGTACAGACACCGTGTTATGAGAATGCTGAGCCTGCAGGCTCTGCATGTTCAGGTGCCCCATTCTACTGTGCCACAAAGCAGCGTCGCACTCAGCAGCAAGTGCGACAGAGTTCTGGCTACGACTGTCTACGGTGGGCGAGGACATCCCCGCACAGGCATGCGACCTCGGGAGGAGGTACAGTCCGTTCCCCGACGGGATTAGCATCCCCATTCCTGTGGTCACACGCACAGTGCCAGAGTCAGTGTCTGTAGGGAAAGAAAACGCACACCCTGAGTGTTGCTGCATCCAGCTGACACTCAGGAGACGACTGATACGTTGCGCTGATCGAGAGGACAAGTCAGGGGTGTACAGGGCATGAGCGAGCCGAAAGACTGTTCGACCGGAGGTCAGGCAAATGGGGATGCGGACTTTTCCACTGCCCTGGACCGTGACACCGACACCACCAACTGTGCTGCGGCGGGAGGATGGATGAAATTCCGAAAAATCCGACCGAAATGACGTCAAGTTAACGGAGCAGGCAGAGTCAACTACCCAGTACTCAGACAGGTCGGCAACACGAGATGCAGCAGACGTGAATGCAACTGAGGCAAAGGACGTACTGACCTCAGTGTCGTCATACTCGTCTTGCATGTCGTATTCCAGTGCGTCCTCAGCGGGAGCATGTCCCTCAGATGCTTCAGCAGCAGAAAGGTGGCTGAGGTGTGCAGTGGGGGGAGGCTGGTCCGCGTATCTCTCGGCAATCTGTTTGCGCTTGGCCAGTGTCCAGCGGAGGACATCAGCATCCGGCGCTTTGCAGGTCGACCAGACATGGTTTGGGTCTCCGCAGGCCCCGCACTTCATTGCGAACTTGGACTTCTTTTTGTCCGCGGTCCATCCCCCACCGCCACGGCCACCCTGCCGTTTGCGATCCGCAAGGAAGGCATTGACCGCAGGCCCGGAATCAGCAGTGTCCCCCTTGTTGGAGACATCTGCATCAAGATTTTGAGCCTGGTGGATAATGCTCCCCATCACTTTGTCGGCTGACAGGATGAAGTCGGTGTCAAAGGCATTAATCACACACTGTTTGGCTTGGCCATACTGCCCAACGTTCGACAGACCGCGAATCATGACCAGAGCGAGGACGTGGGGGTGAATGGCTGCAGAGCCATCTTTCAGCTGCAGGCACTCGTTCAGCTCATCGAAGCACTGCTTCACAGCGTGGACGTATGCCGAGACTGATTGACCAGAGGCCTGACGAACCATCATGCGGTCCAGGAGCGACAGCGTGCGTGAAATGGACTGCGCGTCCAGTCTCTCGCACAACACTTCCCATGCGGCTGTCCCGCAGTCGAGTCGTCCAGCGGGGACCCCCGCGATGGCCTGTGCAGCTGGCTTGTTCTGGCGGCAGCACTGAACGAGCATCGCGTGCGCGAACCGCTGAGCGACTGGATTCAGAGGCACGCCAGAGGAGGAAAGAGCAAGTTGAGGGATCAGTGCAGCCCCCTTAATCGAAAGGAACGACAGGAAGTCGCGCTTCCAGGTCTTGAATTCACCCGTCCTCGGCATAAGCGGAGCGTCCATGCGAAAAGACCGGGAAAAAGAGTCACCGTCGAAGTTGGTGGCCCAGTCTGCTGTCATCGCAACGAACTCCGGGTCGATCGTGGGCCTGCGGCTGGCGCTGCTGTGGAGTGGGTACTCGTGTACCGGAGTAGGCACGGGGTCGCTAGCAGGCCGGTACTGGTTGGGCACAGGTTGGAACGGCGCCGTGTCGATAGGCACCGGGTGATCGCGCAGTGCGTCCCGACGGAGAAGCTCCGACTGCGTCCGGTCCTGGTCGTCCATTCTGGCGTGGAGCAGCTGTAGCTGTTCCATCACCAGTCGAATGCTGTCGCCGGCTGAGTCGGGCAACGGAGTGTCGCACGTGCCGGAGTCGACACCCGAGTCGGCGGCCGATGCGGTAGGTGCCGGCTTTGATTTTGGCGCCATCGTAAAAGGGTCGAGTACCCAACCGGACAGTGGAAAAAATCCACTAGCGGTAACTGTGCCTAACGACGGTATACAAAGAGACGGCCTGATGCCCGCCGACCCGTCGGCCTGTTGCCCCGGGGTGTCTCAATGCACCTTTTTCGTATCCTCCACCCAGTGTGGGGCACAGTGACAGCCGAGGCAAGAACAGGCAGGTGTATATGTCCGCTGCTCTACGTTACGGCTGAAGCTGTCGTGCACCCTGTGTATGAGTATTCACCCTCACAATGCTCCCCCCTTCCCCACTCCAGCTTGGACCTGTATGCACCCTGTCCACACAAGCGAGTGCGCTTGTGTGGTTGGCTAGGTCGTCGTGGCGTAGAGTAGAGTAGGTGGTAGCGGGGCTGTTCCGTAGAGTAGTGTTTGAGAAAGTGGAAATAAATATACAGAGTAAAGTATGATTATTCGAAAAAAAAAAAATGGCTTTGCCTTCGGGCGAGTGTCCAAGTTGCACGCCGAAAGGCACTGTCGTCTCGCGTAACCTTCAGGTGGAGGGCTCCATAACCTGTTGAACGTGGTATGCACGGTTCGATAAGGAAGATACTGTAACGTGATGGTTACAGGTACGCTACACGACCAGCCTTGGGTGGCGGCTGGTGTCGAGACAAGAGTGTGTGTCAGCTGTCGCTGTCAGCTGTCTGTACGCTAGTTTGTGATATCGCGCTCAGACACTCTAGGTGATGTCCTGTACATAAGGACTTCTATCAGAGCATACATTAGCTCTCTGTAACTAATCTGCATTAGGAATTACTTACAACAACCACACGCTCTTGAGGTACATGGCCCACCCCCCAAAGTAGGACTGTATGCATGAGTATCTAACTAGGGAAAAACGGCTTCTGGCTGACACTTTGGATACGCCTTGGAACGCTGCTCAACATGTCTTCTAGCCGACACCTAGAGGCGGATGGACTAACGGAGCGCGTCAACAACACGTTGCAGCAGTTTCTGCGTTGTTTTATCTGCTGCTACGATGGATAAAACTAGACATACCTATTGCATGAAGTGGAATATGCGTACGACGCTACTCGTGCGCTCGGAATTGAGCTCACTCCATTCGAGGCCAATATTGGTTTTTCGCGAGAGGAACTCCCTGACTTGTTGTCTAGCATGCGACCTTCGATTCCGGTTTCGCAAGACGCGTCTGAGCGGTTAAGATCATTACAAGAGATATATGCTATGGTACGTATTGTGTTTAAGCTGCGTAAGGATGAGATGCAAGCTCGTTCAAAACCGTCTACAGCCCCGCACTTCGAGGTGACAAAGTGACAGTCGTTACAACGAACCTCTTTTTGCGTGTACTACCTAACCGAAAGCTACGTGGTCGCCATCTTTGACCTTTTACATGCAAGGAGCAGATTGGGAAACACATTTACCGATAACGATTTACGGTTGCCAGCGGCAATACGCTTACACCTGATGCTTCACGTCAACAATCTAAGACCATGCTCTTAAGCGTCGCTGCGACTTTATGTCCCACTGACTGTTCCAAAAGGACACGATGAGGAGTTCGACGTGTCTCACATCTCCGTTATTTGCATTAAATCCACTTGGATGAACATGCAAGTATGTGCTCTTCATGCCGCGCTTCAACGATGAAGAGATTCCAGATGTCCGGCACCGGTTGAACGAGGTCTATCGAACTACGGCATTACAATATTTCCTAGAGACGCCCCAATGGCACGCGTTTGCCAAGATTCAGTTGTACATCGACTTCATACATGCTCACTCGGCGCGCATTCTTGAGTTCCAGCAATTGCTTTAGTAAAGGAGCCAAGACAACCGCGGATGTCAGCCTCCCGGCTGGCCTCATTGATCTGTCTAGAGGGGGAGGTTACGAGTATGATGAGTACAATCGTTTAACAATACATCGCAAGACATTGTACAAGTACTCCTTACTAATTTGATCCGTGCTTTTTCATCGGAAGGGCGTACAACGTGGGTACGTCGCTACTTCCATTTAGCAAAGGATATTGATGCGTATTGTAGTGCCATTACCTCCCGGTACGCACAAGTGCGCACATTTAATTTAACTACCTAGACGACGCGATGGTTTGATTTCCCTAGACAAACAAGCCGCGTTGCTAGTATGTTTAGACCGTTACGAGAACCCTAGCACATGACACGAGGACTAAGCAAGAGTAGATATAAGCTAGCTAAGCGGGAGCTATTTATGTCTAGTGTTGTAGACATAGGTGACATAACCTTTTAACAATTCTTTTGTTCAATTACATTCATCATGAACCCTTGCACATGACACGACGACCAAGCAAGAGTAGATATGAGCTAGCTAGGCAGGAGCTATTTAAGCCTTGTGCAGTAGATAGAGGTGACATAACCTTTTAACAATTCTTTTGTTCATTTACATTCTACTATTAATCAATAAAAAGTCATTCGTGTTTTTCTCTCTTTACATGCACTTCCACCAACAATAGCAACGAGGTTGTGGCATACCTTCATGTTCCTCGGGCTTCGGTTTTTCCCTCTTTTCTTCTTTTTGCTTGGTGGCCTTTTCTGCTTTTTCTTGTAAGATTGTTTTTTCCCCGCAATAGCAATAGTAAGCAAGAACAAATTTGTGTCTCCGAGAAGGCTCCTTGTCACAAACAAGTTGCGACCCCCACGAGAACGTGCGCTAGCGAAAGAAGAGCGACATGAGTACAAAGTAGCGACATATTAGGTATCTTTTAAGCATTTCAGAAATATTGTCGAGACCGACGGCGACAAAACATGACATGTAAAATCAAACTTGTTGTGTTGTTGGATGATTCTCTCTACCACATCTCTGGTAGGGGAATTCCGGGAATCGAACCCGGGACCTCTCGCACCCGAAGCGAGAATCATACCACTAGACCAAATTCCCAACACGGGCTGTCAACAATGTAAATGTACGTATATATATATATTTTATTTTGTGGATTTATGCCTACCCATCTAGAATTTTAGTACGCGGATGAGTTATTGGACATATGTACTTGGTAGCGGTGAAATCGCGAAGGTCTGCGCCTTCTGATACGACTCTACACCGGACTATCCTACGTCGCGCGCGGTGCATACACCGAAAAAGCAGGACATGGCTATATTGCTCGCCATTGTCGAGACGAGCGTGGGCCTGGCAAGCAAAGCATACCACGCTACGCTACTTATGTAGCCCAACTGCCCCTTGGGGTGAGGCAAAGTCCCCAATTTCGGGCGACTTTCGCGACAGGGCTGGGTACGCAAATTCCATGCGGGTGCGGCGAGCACGGCACGCTCCGCGTGAGGGGACTTTGCGCCATCTTCACTATGCCATTTACCACAAGCGGGTGTGGCGGGTGAGTCGTCGGCGTCAGTGTCATATTCCATACCGATAAGGGGGGGAAGGGGTTGGAGAACGCGGTGCCAGACCAGGTGCGCCTTGCGGAGTTTTTGTGGTCGCGACAGCGATTACCGCTCGCGCGCCAGATTAGCGACAGCGATCTTAAAGTACGGGTACCAGTACTGTTTGCGATAGATGATGACGATATATATGGATGATGCGTCCTACACGGTAGGGTACTGGTACCTGTATCGTACCAGTACCGTACAGGTATTCAGCGCAGTTTTTTTCTGAAAAATCATCTGCTAGCAATTGTTAATAATGGTCATCGTATTGAAATTATAGAGGTTCAATTTACACTGGGGGCGACAATAGTCGGGCGTTACCACGACATTACAAATTCTAACGTGGAGTTTTCTGAGTGCAGTGGAAGTAAGCAGTACGAACTTGTGCTGTACTGCGCACCGGAACGGAGCGACAGAAAATGCAGGTTTTCTAGGCGCGTAGCACCAGGCTAAAAGGCAGCGACATGTGGGGCGGGCGGTGAGTAGGGAGGTGAGACTCGTGATGGTGGAGGAGTGCGGTGTACCTGTGCGGCTCATGACGATAGGAAGGATGTCGACCACTGTGCCTGGCCAGTGGTTTCTGATGGCGTTCGCAAGGGGTGTGTATTTGTCACGTATGAGGTCGGTTGTGTGAGTGAGGTTGTTGTCTGTGCAGTATTTCCATTCCCCTATCTGAATCTTTTTAATAGATGCATAGCGGCGGCGACCGTTGGAGTGGCCAACGAATCTGGGTTCGAGGATGCGGATGAAGTCAGGTTTGTGTGCTGAGGGACGAAGTTGGGGGGGAAGAATCTCAGGGGGGAGGACGGCGGGGCATGATGTTAGGGAGTCATGTGAGAGGCCTTCATCAGCAGCAACAAGGCGGGTGGGCATGTGGGTGGGGGGAGGAGGGTGGCAATCGTGAGGGGAGTGGGTAGGGGTGGGGGACTCAAACAATTTTATGGGTTTATTACCGAAGTCTGCGGTGATGGTCTCCCAGCGTCCTCCGTTGTGGCGTTCCAGTAGGGTTAGGAGTAGTTGCAGAGCGCTGTTGTGTCGGTCCTGTCTTAGTCCAGACATAGAGGGGCAGTTACCGGCCATGTGGCCGTTGCTAGTGAATTGTCCACATAGTGGGCAGCGCAGGGTGGGGTTGTGAGTAAGGAGGCGGGTGTTGTGGACACCCCACATGAATTCTTGTTTGTGTGTGAACTGGATATTTGTGAGGGAGGAGTGTTTTTTGTGATAAGAGAAGTCGGCGCCGTCCTTCGCTGCACGAGCGAGGAGGGCTCCGTGTTTGGTTGTATCCGAGAGTAGAGTGTGTGTGTGTTGTGTGCTGTATTTGTGTGCGTCGGATTTGAGGTTGGTGTATCTGTAGGGTATGGGTTCGCCTAGGGTTTGTGGAATGAGGGTGTACGGCCATGTCCAGTGGCCTATCGTGACTTCTGAGCCTGTAGTGTATATAGTATCGGGTGGTTGGCCATCCGCAACTTGGTTCGCGAGGGCGTCTGCAAGGTCGTTACCGATGGAGTGGTTGTGGGCTTTGATTTTGCCGAGGTGTGTGCGTATGCCTGCTGCGCAGCGGGTTGTAAGGGTGTGTGTGATAGATAGGAGGGTGTCTCGGTGAATGTTATGGCGGTAGGCGGATGGGCAGTTTAAGTAACCTTGTATGAGGCGAAGGGAACATGCACTGTCTGTGAGGAGGTGGGTGTGGCCAAGTTGGAGGCCTATATCAATGCCTGCTAGTTCGGCGCGATTTATTGTATGTGAGGGAGGGGTAGAGTTCACCAGGATTTTGATTTTGGTGTCCGAGGCGGGGTGGGTGGCTGCTGCTCCTAGGGGGGCCGTGCCGCCTTTTTTCGAGCCGTCGGTGTATACAAAGTCCTGCCAGGTCCAAGCAGGGGTGCCTCTGGTGGGAGGGTACGTTAGGTGTACGCGTTCTGGGAGGGGGTACGTGAGGGGGTGAGTTGGGTTCGGGGGGCGGTGGTATATACCTGTTGAGTGGGGTGAGTAGGAGACAAGGAGGTGTGGGGGGGGGGTGGTGATGGTGGGGATGGGGAGGTGAGTGTCGTAGATAGATTCAAGAGTGTTATGGAGTGCGGTCATGGCTGTGGGTGATGGGAGGGTGGAGAGTGCGAGGGGGTTAGCGACGAGGTAAATGTCTACCATCCAGCGTGTGCCGAAGGGGGTAGGGGTGGGGTTGCCAGTGTGTTGGTCTGGGGGCAGGAATGTGTTTGCGTCATTAGGTAGGGTGTAGAGGTGGTGGGTGTATGGGGAGTCGATGTATTTGGAATGGCGGTATGGTGTGTGTTCCCATCGGGGGAGGATGAGGATGGTTGCGCTGGGTGTGTGATGGGCTGTGAGGTGTGCGCTGGTGATTGCGTGTTCCATGGCTCGTCTCATGCATTCGTGGTCGTATTCGGGGTTGGCTATGTTGGTGCCTTGCCAGGTGTGAGGGGCATTGCTGCCGCTAGATGAGAAGACGATGTCTTCGGGGTAGAGGGAGTGGTAGGTGTGGGAGTGAAGTGATTTGTTGAGGGGGTCGGAGTAGAGTTCTGTCTGGATGCTGAATGTGTGACGGAGTGCTGTGAGGAGGTCTTCTCTAGTGGCCCATCTATTGCGGGTGGTGGTGGCGGGTGTGGGTGAGTGGATTTCCGAGCGGGAACCTATGCGGGTGAGGAGGTGGTAGACCTCCTCTTCAAACGTAAGACGCGAGAGGTCGGGGCGAAAGAGTTGGTAGAGGTGGCGGACCCGGGGGCCGTTGAGGGTGGTGACCGCGCGGCCGTCGGGTGTGCAGAGTATGGTGGTGTCTTGGAGTGAGGGGTGTGCGTGGATAGCGAATTTACCGGTGGGGAGCATGTCGAGGTCGGGGTTGATGGGGTCATGGTTGAATGTGATGAGGGGGTGTGACCATGGAGGGGGTCCGGGTTCTGGTAGTATGGGTGTGGTGGAGGGGACATAGCCTGAGTTAAATGCGGTGAGGGCGGTGGGGCCGGAGGGGGTCTCACTGATGGTGTCGTGGAGTTGTAGGCATGGGGCCCACTGCACTTCGTGGAGGTGGGTGAGGTCGTGTTGTTGGCCGCGAGCACACCACTCGCACTGCCATGTAGCGGGTCCCTGGGCTGGGCGACACTGGGAGTGTATGGCAAAGTGCGGACATGTGCAGCATGCGGAGGAGGGTTCTGTGTGCAGGGGTTCATGACAGATGGAGCAGGCAGAGGGGGAGGGGGTGGGGAGGCATACCGATGTTGGAGTGGAGGAGATGAGGCGGAAGCCGTCGTCGAGTTGTAGCTGTATGTCCCATTCTGTGAGGTGCTCTGGGGCCCATTCAACCATGTACTGTGTTTGGCCGTATTCTGTGTCTTTGTGTTTGGAGATGATGCGGGTTACGTCGCAGGGGGGGTAGGGATGGTCTGAGGGGGTGAGGTATTCTGTGTCGAGGTGTGTGATGGGTGCTATGGGGGTGGGGTGAGCGGTGCGGGCGGTGGTGAGGCCGGATTGGAGGGTGGTGGTTGAGCGTGGGAGGTGGGGGGAGAGGAGGGGTATCCACGAGGGATGTATGGTGGTGGGGGGGGATGCCTGGATGGTGTTGAAGTTTGTGATGGGGAGGCGGTTGTGTATAGTATCGAGGGGTTCGGTGAGGATTGCGGCGAGGAGGCGGATGGGAACTGAGAGTGGGGTGGTGGACCCCGTGAGTGTAGTGATGGATTTGCATGATTTGAGGATGAGGGTGGATGAGGTGGCTCTGAGGAGGACTTGTGACCATGAGGTGATGTTATTTTTCCAGAGGGGGGTGAGGCGGGGTAGGAGGGAGGCGTGTGTTTTGCGGGGGGAGAAGTCGCAGTAGGCTTGTTTGTATGTGTGAGGGTCTGTGATGTGTGTGGCTTTGTCTCGGAGTGAGGTGAGGAGGGCGTTGTCTTGAGTGGTGAAGTGGGCGCGGATGGTGGAGGCGATGGGATTGGTGAGGGAGAGTGGAGGGATGTTGTGGAATAGGGTGCCCGCATCCCGTTGGGCGCGGACTAAGCATTTTAGTGTGGGTGGGGTGAGGCAGGTTGACATGATGGATTCAGAGGGCCAGTGGGAGTACGTGGTGGATAGGGTGCGTATGTGTGCGCGGGCCATGTGGCCTCTATATCCCGAGTTGTTCATGATTTTATGTAAGTGACAGACTGTGAGTTGTGCGGCGTGTGCTTTGAGGGAGGGGAGGCCGTATCCTAGGTCTGTGGTAGGGCGGTGGAGTGCGGTGCGGGGAAGACTACGTACCGAAGAGACGGCGGAGCGGAGTGCGCGGCAGATTTGTCCCTCGAGAGTGTCGAGTTGGGAGTCGGTGAAGAGGCCGAGCTGGAGAGTGAAGTGCTTTCCGATGAGGAGACCACGGATGACCCTGATTCTGCGGGATTGAGTCAGTGGGGATGTGGAAAGTGCGGTGATGAGGGATGCAGTGGAACGTTTGAGTTCTTGCCAATGTTTGGTGAAGTTAAGGGAGGTGTTCAGTTCAACTCCTAAGACGCGGTACGTTTCTTTGGGGCCAATGGAGGGGATGGGGGTCGGTGTGGAGTTTAGGGAGATGAACTGTGAATGCAGGCGGGATGCAAGGAGGGTAGTGTTGGCCCTGGTAAGGGCGTTGCCTGTACGCCAGAGGGCTCCGGTGATGCAGCACTTGCGGATGTTGACTGTCATGCCGGTGTAGGCGCTGAAGAGGGAGAGTTTTCGTAGCTGGATTGTCATGTTGGGGGTCGAGCCCGTGGCGAGGCTGAGGTCGTCCGCGAATCCGTGTCCCGGGTAGGTGGCTGTGGGTTCTGTGGGGTCAGCGTTAGTGGCGGGGGGGCCTGGGCGGTAGCCCCGGCTGCCCACCGTGAGCCAGCGAAGGAAGGGTTCGAGGAAGAGGGTGAAAAGGAAGGGGGAGAGGGTGTCGCCCTGGAGGGTTCCGCGATTGATGTCTATGGAAGGGGTGGGACCGTGGGGAGTGATATATGCTGTGGTTGAGACCCCGTAGAGGTGTTCGCATGTGTCGACAAAGGTTGGGGGCATACCGAGTTGACGCATGTGTTTGAACATGATGCGGTGGTCCGCGGCGTTAAAGGCACCTTTGAAGTCCGCGTACATGACATAAATGTCTTTGCTGTGGAGTTTCGCATCCTCCATCGTCGTGATGAGGGAGGAAAGGGCGTCGTGGATGCTGCGGTGTTGGCGGAATCCGTCCTGTTGGTCGCTGAGAATGCCGTGGGTTTCGGCGTACTTCGAGCCTGCGTCTTTGATTAGTGCTGTCCACAGTTTAAGGAGGTTGTTCATGAGGGCGATAGGGCGGTAATTATCGAGGAGGGAAGGGTCGCCTTTTTTATGTAGGAGGCAAGTTGTGCTGTGGCACCAGTCCGGGGGGGTGTATGATTTATGGGCTAGGAGGGAGAGGAGAGAGAAGAGGGCGGAGCGGGTCGCCGGGGGTAGGAATTTAATTATTTCATTGGGGATACCGTCGGGGCCGGGGGCTTTGCCGGTGCCAAGGGAATTGATGGTTTTATCGAAGGTATCGCGGGTAATCATGTCGGCGAGGGTGAGAGAGGGGTCGCCGCGGAGCTCGATGGTGAAGTTGTCGGGGTTGTCAGGGAGTTCCCATGGGGGGGTGGGGAGTTCGGGGGGGGTGGCGCGGTCGAGTTCTTTAGCGAAGTGAGTGTGCACTGCGTCGATGACGGCGGAGGGGGAGGAGGCGGTGGTGTTATCGGGTGTGGTGACGCGGTGGAGGGTGGAGGTGGTGCCGGTGGGGGGTAGGAGGCCACTCTTAATTTTTAATCGGCGGTGAGATAGTTTGGGGCAGGAGTCATAGGCTATGTTGGCTCGAGTTTTTATTTTATTAATCCTATCCGTGGTGGTGGTGTGAAGTAGGTGGCGGATGCGTGCTTGGCATTGTTGTTTGATGGCGGTAGGGGAGAGATATTCGGTTGTGTTTAATAGGGTCTGGGCGATGTGAAGAGGGCCTTTGAGTTTGCTGCATTTACGGAGAGTGAGTATTTGAGTGCGTGTTGTTTTTGGGAGCCAGGTGGGGGTGTAGGTGCCTTGGGTTGGGCGTCGTGGTTTGTCGGGGAGGAGGGGCCAGATTGTGGCCGCGTGGTCCATGTGGCGGGAGAGGAGTGTGGTGAATTGTGAGGCTAGGGTGTCAAGGGTGTCTGGGGTGGCCGAGGTGTGTGAGGTGGTAAGGATTTCTGCGTGGAGGGATGCCGTTTGGTTTATGAGGGCTGGTGTGCTGGATTGGTATGATGTGATGTGGTCCGGTGTGAGTGGAAGGCGGAATGTGAGTTTGCGCGTTGTGTGATGTGTGCTGGGGTGGGTGTGGGTAGGGGGGGGGTGTGCTATTAGTGAGAGAGGAGCTGGAATGACCAGGTGGATAGCGGAGTGGTCGGTGAAGTGGGAGGGAGAGGGGTATATCGAGCAAGAGGATGGAGGGAGGGTAGTGGGAGAAGGAGGGGTGGTGAGCCAGTGGTCGAGGCAGCCCCCGCTTCTGGGGAAGGTAGGAATTGGGTCGTGGAGGGGGTGTAGGTGGGATTTGAGGAGGGAGGTGAGAGCAGGGTGTCCTGTACCTGGGTGGGTGGTGGATTGGAAGTCTCCTCCCCAGAGGGTGCGGTGGTGGGGGTGGTCGTCCGTCAGTCGGAGGCCCCAAGCCGCGACTTCTGCGTAGAGGCGAGTCAGGTGGGGGGCGTGGAGCTGGGGCATATACGTGCCGATGAGGAGGTATGGGTTGCCTGAGTGGGGGACGATTTTCAGTGCGGCGATATGGGGGATGAGGTGGGGGGGCGGGGTTAGGACAGTGGAAGATTGGAATGAGGTTCGCCGGACCGCGAAGAGAACGCCTGCGTTGGGTAGGGGCACAGTTGAGTAGCAGGGGCGGGAGCTTTTGAGGTGGTATTGGGGGAGGGCCGTGCGCCAGCGGGATTTGTGGGTGGCGTGGTTGGTTTCTGTGAGGACCAAGACGTCTGGGTAGTGGGTGGTGGAGAGGTGTTCGACGTCCATGATGGAGGTGTGTAGGCCGCGGGTGTTGAGGGTGATAAAGTGGAGGGGTTGGGAGGTGGATAGGGGAGGGGACGGGGGCGGTAGCGCTAGGGGGGGCGTCCGAGGGGTTGTCGACGAGAGGGGGTCGTGCTGGGGGGTGGAGTGGGGAAGGGAGGGGAAGATGTGGCGGATGAGGCGAGAGGCGGGGCGGAAAGGTAGGAGGGGGGGTGGGGAAGGTGTGGGGGGGGTTCGCGAGGAGTGGCGGCCTGGGTAGGGTTTTGAAGCAGGCGGGGGGGGGAGAGGGTTGGGGGGGGCTGGGATGGGTGTGGGGAGGGTGTTGAGGGGGTGAGGGTGGGGCAGGGGGTCGTAAAGCGTCTAGGAGGTGCTGTCGTCCCTGTGGGAGGGGGGCTGCTCGAAAGGTATGGAGCCAGAGCAGAGTGTGTAGGGAATAAACGGAGGACCGGGGGTCGAAGGAGGGGGGAGTATAGTGTTGGTCGGGGGGGGCAGTGGCGATGAAATACGTGTGTAAGAGGACGTGGGTGCCGCACGACCACGCCCTGTCGGAGTCGTTTTGGCGAGGGGGGTTGAGGGAGTGGAGTTCGGCGATGGGAGGGGGGGGGGAGGAGTTCCAGGCAGAGATGAGTGTGAGTGAGCGGGCTAGGAGGTCGGGGGGGGGGGAGTGATGTAGGGAGTCTATCCAGGTAGCAGAGGAGTGTGTTAGGTGCAGAAGGCCGAAGTGCGAGTTTTGCCAAGTCAAGACGAGTAGGGAGTGGTTAGGCGTTCCTGGATGTGGGGGGGAGCCACGGTTGGCGAGGTTGGTCCAGTGGCTGGGGAAGAGGGAGTTGAAGTGGTAATTATCTACTTCCTGGTTAGTAATAACTGTGTAGGAGGAGTTGGAAGTGGAGTGGAGTTTGGTAATTGCGGATGCTAGGCAGTAGAGGTTAGAGAGGTCCTGGTATTGGCCCCACTGGAAGGAAAGGGCAGCGGAGGTGTCCAGGTAGCCGATAGGGGTGGGAAGGCCGGAACCGAGGTTTAAGTCGATGAGAAAGTCACGCAGAGTTGTGCAACAGGTGTGGGGGTTAAAGTGGGCCGGGAGTGTGAAACGAGTATTGGTGTTTACAGTGTGAGGTTGGGTGTTCGGTTGGGGGTCCGGGGGGAGGGTGTGGGGTCTAACCTCTGTTATGTCCTGAGGGGACCTAATGATGACAGTCGGCCTGGTCGGCCGGGGTTGACATGTGGGGGTGGCTGGCCCTGGGGGAGGCGGTGTTGGCCGGTGGGGTGTCAGCAGTCTCCGCGTCGCCCTCAGGAAGGTCTTCGTAGCCTTCGAAGTCGAGGTCGTCGTAGTCAGGGGAGACGGGTGGAGGGGGGGGGTGGGCAGCGGCGGCAGAGGGAGTGGGGGTGGCTCCTGGAGGGATGAAGGTGGGGTCGAGAGGAGGGTGAGGAGAGGGTGGGGCGGGGTGGGGTGGGAGGGAGGGGTGCGGGGGGGCGCGAGCCGAGGGGGATGGGGAGCGGTGTTTTTGGGAGGGTCTGGAGGGTTTGGTGACCCCTGCGGGGGATGCGGGTTTAAGGGAGTGGTCAGTGGGGGGGCGTGTGCGGGGGGGGGAGGCTGCTGATGGGGGCGGTGCTGGGGGGTGGGAGGTAGGATGTTGGGGAAGGGTAGGAGGTGGGGTTAGGGTATGAGTGGTGTTTGGGTGGGCGAGGAAGAGGGGGGGGGATTGGTTGTGGGGGGGAGGGCGGGGTGGAGAGGTGGAGGAGTCCATTGGTTCGGAGGAGTCTTCTGTGATAGTGTGGAGAGGGGAAGGGGCGATGGTGGGATGTGGGAGCGAGGGGGGGGCCGGAGGGTGTGGGGGGGGATGCGCGTGGTAGGAAGAGTTGGAGGTGGGATGTGAGGCTGAGTGTTGGGGAGGAGGCCATGTGGTGGGGGATGAGATGGCCGGGGTGTTGGAGAGTTGGATGTCCGGGAGGGAGGAGAGGTCGAGGGGGGTGTCCTCGATGTCCTGCTGGAGGAAGGTAGAGGGTGCCAGGTGCCATTGGTTGGGGATGTGGTTATCTGTGAGGTGATGGAACCATT
>JAPMLY010001851.1:0-15544 GCA_026401115.1 Tetraselmis chui | reverse complement strand
CCCTCACTCATCATCATGCCCTCCCTTCTCCCCCACCCCTTCCCGACCACAACCCCCCCTTCACCACGAATACCCCCCTTCGCCCTGTTGACCCAGCCCACCTCCCCCTTCCAACCGGCTCTCCTGAAGAAGAAGAACTCGACCTCGACGGCTACTCAGACCAACCGGAGGACGACTCGGAGCCCTCAGGCACCCAACCGGCCAACACCGCCTCCCCCAGTGCCAGTCCCCACCACAGGTCACCCCCGGCCAAACAGGCCGACTATCATCATTAGGTCCCCCCAGGACGAACCCGAGGTTAGACCCCACACCCCCCTCCACACTCCCCAACCCGGCATCCGCAGACATACTGTAAACACAGTGACTCGCTTCAATCTCCCGGCCCACTTTAACCCCCGCACCTGCTGCACAACGATGCATAACTTTCTATTCGATTTAAACCTTGAATACGGCCTCCCCACCCCCATCGGCTACCTCGATACCTCTGCCGCCCTCTCCTTCCAATGGGGTCAATACCAGGACCTCTCCAACCTTTCCTGCCTCGCTTCCGCAATAACCAAACTCCACTCGACTCCCGCCGCCTCATACACAGTTATCACCAACAACGAAGTAGATAACCACTTCCACAACTCCCAATACCCCAGTCACTGGACAAACCTCGCCAACCGCGGCTTCCCCCCCCGTCCGGGGATGCCCAACCACTCTCTCCTCGTCCTCACATGGCAAAACTCTCACTTCGGCCTCCTCCACATTACTCACTCCTCCGCTACCTGGATAGACTCTCTACATCACCCCCCCCCACCCGACCTCCTCGCTCGCTCTCTCAACCTCCTCTCTGACTGGAACTCCTCTCCCCCCCCTCCCGTCGGCACCCTCCATTCCCTCAACCCGCCTCGCCAAAACGACTCCGACAGAGCATGGTCGTGCGGCACCCACGCCCTCCTCCACACCTACTTCATCGCCACAGCCCCCCCGGACCAACACTACAACCCCCCCTCCTTTGACCCCCGGTCCTCCGTATACTCCCTCCACACTCTCCTCTGGAACCACACCTTCCGCTCCGCCCCCCTCCCACAGGGACGCCACCACCTCCTCACCGCTTTACAACCCCCCACGCCACCCTCTCCCCCTCCACTTCCTCCCCCTGCACACCCCCTCCCCTCACCCCCTCTCATCCCCCCTCCCTCCCAACCTCCACCCGTCGAACGCCCCCCCGATAACCCCCCCCGCATCCCCGCCTCCCTCCCCTCCCCCATCCTCCCACACCACACATCCCAACCATTACACTTCATCAACCTCAACACCCGCGGACTCCACACCTCCATCATGGATGTGGAACACCTCTCCACCTCACACCGTCCGGACATTCTTATCCTCACCGAAACCAACCACGACACCCACAAATCGCGCTGGCGCATAGCCCTCCCCCAATACCACCTCAAAAGCTCCCGGAAGCGGAGGCTGCCTTGACCACTGGCTCACCACAGCCCCTTCACCTACCACCCTCCCACCATCCTCTTGCTCGATATTCCCCTCCCCCTCCCACTTCACTGACCACTCTGCAATCCACCTCGTCATCCCCGCCCCTTCCTCCCTCATGGCTCATCCCCCCCCTCCCCATACCCACCCCCACACACATCACACAACGCGCAAACTCAACTTTCGACTTCCCCTCACACCCAACCACATTACAACATACCAAACCAGCACCCCCGACCTCATCAACCAAACGGCCGCCCTACACGCAGAAATACTCAACACCTCACACACTTCGGCCTCCCCCGACACCCTCGACACCCTAGCCTCACAATTCACCACACTCCTCTCCCAACACATGAACCACGCAGCCACAGTTTGGCCCCTCCTCCCTGACAAGAAACCCCGACCACCCCAAGCGTCCCTTGACCCTACTTGGTTACCAAAGAAAACGCGCATTCACATCCTCAAACTCCGTAAATGCAGTAAAAACTACGGCCCCCTCCCCGTCGCCCAAGCCCTCTTACACACAACTGAATATCTCTCCCCTGACGCCATCAAACAACAGTGCCAAGCACGCATACGCCAGCTCCTTCACGCCACCACAACGGATAAGATAAATACAATAAAAACTCGAGTCAACGCGGCCTACGACTCCTGCCCCAAACTCTCCCACCGCCGATTGAAAATTAAAAGCGGCCTCTTACCACCCGCCGGCTCCGCCTCCACCCTCCACCGCATTACCAAACCCGATAAAACCACCGCATCCTCACCCTCCGCCGTCATTGATGCGGTACACTCTCACTTCGCCACCGAACTCGGCTGCGCCACCCCACGCGAACTACCCACCCCCCCTTGGGAACTCCCCGACAACCCCGACAACTTTACCATCGAACCTCGCGGTGACCCCTCTCTCACCCTTGCCGACATGATTACCCGCGACACTTTCGATAAAACACTCAACTCCCTAGGCACCGGCAAAGCCCCCGGCCCCGACGGTATCCCCAATGAAATAATCAAATTCCTACCACCGGCGACCCGCTCCGCCCTCTTCTCTCTCCTCTCCCTCCTAGCACACAAATCCTACACCCCTCCAGATTGGTGCCACAGCACAACATGCCTCCTACATAAAAAAGGCGACCCCTCCCTCCTTGATAACTACCGCCCTATCGCCCTCATGAACAACCTCCTTAAACTATGGACAGCACTAATCAAAGACGCAGGCTCGAAGTACGCCGAAACCCACGGCATTCTCAGTGACCAACAGGACGGCTTCCGACAACACCGCAGTATCCACGACGCCCTCTCCTCCCTCATTATGACAATGGAGGACGCGAAACTCCACAAAAAAGACATCTACGTCATGTACGCAGATTTCAAAGGCGCCTTCAACGCCGCGGACCACCGTATCATGTTCAAACACATGCGCCAACTCGGTATGCCCCCCACCTTTGTCGACACATGTGAACACCTCTACGGGGTCTCAACAACAGACTATATTACCCCACATGGCCCCACCCCTTCTATAGACATTAATCGCGGAACCCTCCAGGGCGACACCCTCTCCCCCTTTTTATTCACCCTCTTCCTTGAACCCTTTCTTCGCTGGCTCACGGTGGGAAGCCGGGGCTACCGCCCAGGCCCCCCCGCTACTAACGTCGACCCCACAGAACCCACAGCCACATACCCAGGACACGGATTCGCCGACGACCTCAGCCTCGCCACGGGCTCGACCCCCAACATGACCATCCAGCTCAGAAAACTCTCCCTCTTCAGCGCCTACACGGGCATGACCGTCAACATCCGCAAATGCTGCATCACCGGCGCGCTCTGGCGCACAGGCAACGCCCTCACCCTCGCCAACACTACCCTCCTCGCATCCCGCCTGCAAACTCAGTTCATCTCCCTAAACTCCACCCCGGCCCCCATCCCCTCCATTGGCCCCAAGGACACATACCGTGTCCTAGGGGTAGAACTAAACACCTCCCTCAACTTCACCAAACACTGGCAAGAACTCAAACGTACCACTGCATCCCTCATCACCACCCTTTCCACCTCCCCACTAACACAATCCCGCAGAATCAGGGTCATCCGTGGACTCCTCATCGGAAAGCATTTCACCCTCCAGCTCGGCCTCTTCACCGACTCCCAACTCGACACTCTCGAAGGACAAATCTGCCGCGCACTCCGCTCCGCCGTCTCCTCGGTACGTAACCTTCCCCGCACCGCCCTCCACCGCCCTACCTCAGACCTAGGATACGGCCTCCCCTCCCTCAAAGCCCACGCCGCACAACTCACAGTTTGCCACCTACATAAAATCATGAACAACTCAGGCTATAGAGGCCACATGGCCCGCGCACACATACGCACCCTATCCACCACGTACTCCCACTGGCCCTCGGAATCCATCATGTCAACTTGTTACACCCCACCTACACTCAAGTGCTTAGTCAGAGCTCAACGCGATGCGGGCACCCTATTCCACAACATCCCTCCACTCTCCCTCACCAACCCTATCGCCTCCACAATCCGCGCCCACTTCACCACTCAAGACAACGCCCTCCTCGCCTCACTCCGGGACAAAGCCACACACATCACCGACCCTCACACATATAAACAAGCCTACTGCGATTTCTCTCCCCGCAAAACACACGCCTCCCTCCTACCCCGCCTCACCCCCCTCTGGAAAAGTAACATCACCTCGTGGCCACAAGTCCTCCTCAGAGCCACCTCATCCTCCTTCATCCTCAAATCATGCAAATCCATCACCACACTCACGGGGTCCACCACCCCACTCTCAGTTCCCATCCGCCTCCTCGCCGCAATCCTCACTGAACCCCTCGATACTATCCACAACCGCCTCCCCATCACAAGCCTCACTACCAACCAAGCATCCCCCCCCACCACTATACACCCCTCATGGATTCCCCTCCTCTCCCCTCACCTCCCCCGCTCACCCCCCACCCTCTCATCCGGCATCTACACCCCCCGCACCACTCACCCCACCCCCACCGCACCCACCACACACTTAGACACAGAATACCTCACCCCCTCAGACCACCACTACCCCCCCTGCGACGTAACACGCATCATTTCCAAACACAAGGACACAGAATACGGCCAAACGCAGTACATGGTTGAATGGGCCCCGGAACACCTCACGGAATGGGACATTCAGTTACAACTCGACGACGGCTTCCGCCTCATCTCCTCCACTCCCACATCGGTATGCCTCCCCTCCCCCTCCCCCACCGCCTGCTCCATCTGTCATGACCCCCTGCACATAGAACCCTCCTCCACCTGCTGCACATGCCCGCACTTTGCCATACACTCCCAATGCCGCCCAGCTCAGGGACCCGCCACATGGCAGTGCGAGTGGTGTGCTCGCGGCCAACAACACGACCTCACCCACCTCCACGAAGTGCAGTGGGCCCCATGCCTACAACTCCACGACACCATCAGTGAGACCCCCTCCGGCCCCACCGCCCTCACCGCATTTAACTCAGGCTATGTCCCCTCCACCACACCCATTTTGCCAGAACCCGGACCCCCTCCGTGGTCACACCCCCTAATCACATTCAACCATGACCCCATCAACCCCGACCTCGACATGCTCCCTACCGGTAAATTCGCTATCCACGCACACCCATCACTCCACGACACCACCATACTCTGCACTCCCGACGGCCGCGCGGTCACCACCCTTAACGGCCCCCGCGTCCGCCACCTCTACCAACTCTTTCGCCCCGACCTCTCGCAGCTTACGTTCGAAGAGGAGGTCTACCACCTCCTCACCCGCCTAGGTTCCCGCTCAGAAATCCACTCACCCACACCCGCCACCACCACCCGTAATAGATGGGCCACTAGAGAAGACCTACTCACAGCTCTCCGTCACACATTCCGCATCCAGACAGAACTCTACTCCGACCCTCTCAATAAATCCCTTCACTCCCACACCTACCACTCCCTCTACCCCGAAGATATCGTCTTCTCATCTAGCGGCAGCAATGCCCCGCACACCTGGCAAGGCACCAACATAGCCAACCCCGAATACGACCACGAATGCATGAGACGAGCCATGGAACACGCAATCACCAGCGCACACCTCACAGCCCCTCACACACCCAGCGCAACCATCCTCATCCTCCCCCGATGGGAACACACACCCTACCGCCACTCCAAATACATCAACTCCCCATACACCCACCACCTTTACACCCTCCCCAATGACGCAAACACCTTCCTACCCCCCGACCAACACACTGGCAACCCCACCCCTACCCCATTCGGCACACGATGGATGGTCGACATATACCTCGTCGCCAACCCCCTCGCACTCTCCACCCTCCCATCACCCACAGCCATGACCGCACTTCACAACACTCTCGAATCTATCTACGACACTCACCTCCCCAACCCCATCATCACCCCCCCTCCTCCACACGTCTTTGGCACCTACTCACCCCACTCAGCGGGTATATACCACCGCCCCCCAAACCCAACTCACCCCCTCACATACCCCCTCCCGGACCGCGTGCATCTAACGTACCCCCCCACCAGAGGCACCCCTGCTTGGAACTGGCAGGACTTTGTATACACAGACGGCTCGAAAAAAGGCAGCTCGTCCCCCCTCGGAGCAGCAGCTACCCACCCCGCCTCGGACACCAAAATCAAAATCATGGTGACCTCTACCCCTCCCTCACATACAATAAATCGCGCTGAATTAGCTGGCATAGATATAGGCCTCCAACTTGGCCGCACCCACCTCCTCACAGACAGTGCGTGCTCCCTCCGCCTCATACAAGGATACTTAAACTGCCCTTCCGCTTACCGCCACAACATTCACCGCGACACCCTCTTATCCATCACACACACCCTTAAAACCCGCTGCGACGCGGGCATCCGTACACACCTCGGCAAAATCAAAGCCCACAACCATTCCCGAGGCAACGACCTCGCAGACACCCTCGCCAACCTCGTCGCGGATGGTCACCCACCCGACACTACATACACCACAGGTTCAGAGGTCACGATAGGCCACTGGACATGGCCATACACCCTCATCCCACAAACCCTAGGGGAACCCATACCCTATAGATACACCAACCTCAAAACCGACGCACACACCTACAGCACCAAACACACACACACTCCTCTCTCGAAAACAACCAAACACGGAGCCCTCCTCGCCCGCGCCGCGAAGGACGGCGCCGATTTCTCTTACCACAAAAAACACTCAACCCTCACAAATATCCAGTTCACACACAAACAAGAATTCATGTGGGGCGTCCACAACACCCGCCTACTTACTCACAACCCCTCCCTACGCTGCCCCCTATGTGGACAATTCACTAGCAACGGTCACATGGCCGGTAACTGCCCCTCTATGTCTGGTCTAAGACAGGACCGACACAACAGCGCTCTGCAACTCCTACTCTCCCTACTGGAACGCCACAACGGAGGACGCTGGGAAACCATCACCGCAGACTTCGGTAACAAACCCATAAAATCGTTTGCTTCCCCCACCCCTGCCCACACTCCACTTGACTGCCACCCACCTCACCCCACCCACATGCCCACCCGACTTGTAGCCGCTGACGAAGGTCTCTCGCCTGACTCCCTAACCTCATGCCCCGCCATCCTCCCCCCCGAAATTCTCCCCCCTCCGCTTCGTCCCCCTGCACACAAACCTGACTTCATCCGCATCCTCGAACCCCGATTCGTTGGTCACTCCAACGGTCGCCGACGTTACGCATCCATAAAGAAGATTCAAATAGGAGAATGGAAGTACTGCACGGACAACAACCTCTCCCACACAGCCGACCTCATTCGTGCCAAATACACACCCCTTGCTAACGCCATCAGAAACCACTGGCCAGGCACAATGGTCGACATCCTCCCCATCGTCATGAGCCGCACAGGTACACCGCACTCCTCCACCATCACGAGTCTCACCTCCCTTCTCACAGCCCGCACCGACCCTCCTGATAAACTCGTCTCCAAAGCACGCCTTGACACGTCTCGCATTCTTGCACAACTCCATACACATACTGTCCAATGGCTGCATCACCTCCTTCTCATATACCGCATCAAGTCCCGCACGACCTCCCGCCGCGCATCCGCACATCGCCTCCACGCACGACCCTAAATGCACACAACCTTCGCCTCTACTTGCACCCTCCCCGGGGGGGAGTAAAACCCCCCGAACACCCTTGGAGAGGTTGGACTAGGTGGTTAACGGTCTAGCCCTGACTTGTAAGTTCCCTGTATGGCATAGTTGGGAGGGCCCAGAGACAGCAGCCGACGCATCCGGCTTTTGGTGAAAAACCGGCGCATACGGTACATGTTGTAAACAATTTCAATTTCAATTTCAATTGTTGTTGTCCGAAGAAGCATTTCTTAAGGCGTAATTTCAGGCCTTCCTCCTTGAATCGCTGCAACACTAGACGTAGGTGCTCCATGTGCTCCTCTTGTGTTCGACTGTAAATGCAGACGTCATCCAGGTAGACTGTCACGAACTTATGTAAAAAGTCGCGAAGAATGTCATTCATCATTCGTTGAAATGTAGCCGGCGCATTGCACATGCCAAACGGCATGGCGACCCATTCCATTTAGCCAACAGGGATCTGAAAAGCCGTCTTGTGAACGTCCTGGTCACGCACTCGAACTTGCGAGAATCCTGAGGCGAGGTCGAGGTGTGTGTAGAAATTCGCGTCTTTAAGTTCGTTGAGGGTATCATCCACACGCGGAAGTGGGTAAGCATCTTTACGCGTAACCTCGTTAAGGCCACGATAGTCAATGCACAGACGTAGCGAGCCATCAGCCTTCCGCACAAAGAGAATTGGCGAGCCGAACTCACTATAGCTGGGACGGACCATACCAGCCTTCACCGCGTCTTTGAGCTGTCGATTTAGCTCAGCGCGCTCTGCATGTGATAACATGTTCAGACGTTGACGTCGCATTGGGCCAACAGTTTCAATGGGATGATCCCACTGTCGGTTTACATGTGGAGAGTCGACAGGTTGCAGTAACTCCGGGAAGTCATCGAAGAGTAACGACCGGGAGTTGTCACGTTGGTCTGTAGTTAGCTCCTCTCCAGTGTGAAAGTCTGTCGGTTGTTGAGCGGCTGACGTAAGTTCAATGACATAAAAATCAGCATGTCGTCCCCTGCTGCGGCGCGTCTTGCGCACGAGTTTCTGAACTTTCGTAGATGACAATAGTAGACACTCGGGGCGTCGTTCCTCGAGCGTAGTCTCCACTGCTGTGCCGTCCATTAATGGAAAAATTCTGGTTGTACCGAACTGTAAAGCGGCATGTTCGTCATCAAGCCATGGTAAACCCAGGATTAAATCAGCTGTACGTAAATCACGTAAGACGTAAAAAAGTCCGGTGAAATTCGTGTCGAGCCAGCTCAAAAGTGACGTCACACACTGTCGTAGAAGTCACTCGTTGTCCGTTAGCGAGTCGAACCGGAGTCTTACTTGCAGACCTCCGAGTCTGTAAAGCAAAGCGTCGTACAAAGTCCTCTGACACAAAATCAAGCGTCGCAGCGCAGTCCACTAATCCAGAAATTTGGTGTCCGCCATCAGAAGTTTTCACAGTCAGCTCAGTTCGAATTAACGGGCAAGCTTCTGTGAGGTCAGTCAGTAGGGCTGTAACTGGCGAAGGAAATTGTTGCAGCTTAGCGATGGACGGTTCCGCGTCGTCTGAAGGTACAGGTACCGAGTTGGGTTGATCAGGTGTTGTAGGTTCTGTTGAGTCGTTAAACGCACAATCTGCGTCGACTAACCACATTTGTACATGCCAAGGAGCTGGAGCAACTACCTCATGTTGCGCTGGGTTCTCCAGTGACTGACGAGTAAAAAGTTGTGTCCTCGCTGGGAATTCTTGGTAGAGTTTCCAGTGCTTAGTCACTCGAGTAAATTTCGCCCATTTCGGTAGTACAAAAACAGCCATCGTAGATGTCGGAGATGTTCGACGACAGTCCTCAAAATGCTGCGCAATCTGCTCAGCGAACTCCCAGGGTGGGTTGATGAACACCCGTTCTCCTGACAAATCTCTGTCTATAATCGAGTCACTCGGCGAACAGTGAGGTAAGTCACCATGCGAGTTAAGACCTCCATCATCAGCACATCCCTCCAATGTGAAGTTGAATCGTGCATGCAAGGGGTCAAAGACTTAGTCAACCAATTTCCAATTAATTGAACGTCTGGTTACAGGTTTACGACTCTGTCTCTGCTTAGTCTGACGACGACGACCTGCTACTGGTGTTACAGGTGTCGCGACTGTAGTCGATGGAGATGCCGAAGGTGTTTCGACGACCTCTGTCGCTAACATTGTCTCAGAATGAACAGTAGATGTAGCCGGCTGCTCCAGTTCATTAGTAGAACAGCCTTGCCACCATCATTGCTTCTTAGTTTCCATCGGTGCCTTGCCCTTGAACTCCGGGCATTGGAACAGTCGGTGTCCCTTCTTGTGGCACTTGACGCAGAGTCCTTCGTCCATGTGTCGTTGACGCTCCTCAGGTGTCATTGCCTTTGAGAGTGTGTTAAAATCTTCGTGGCTAGATGTTTGACCACGTCCACCATTGTTGCCTCCACCACGTCCGCGTCCGCGTCCGCGTCCGCGACCACGGCCACTTCTATTATGTTTGCAGATGTGAGAGGCCTCGTCGAGAGGGTCCTTAAAATTACGCTTGCGTGTAGGCTGGGAAGATGGACCAGCAGTAGACTTCGTATTGCCGAGTTCCGGCGAATCTGTAACGACGTCGTTCAGGAAATTTTGCAGCTCCACCAGTGTAATCTGATACCCCTTCATAGCTCGGTGTGATTTAGCCTGGTTCTTGAGCGAAGTGCTCGCTAGGCCATTAATGAAGCGTACACACTGTACACTAGCTGTCAAATGTTCACGAGACCGACGTAAGTAGTCGTTGTACTGCTTAGTGTAGACCGCGTAACTCATCGTGCTGCTCTGCGTAAAGCTGAGCAAAGCGTTAATTGCATCGTCCTTGATGTTCGGAAGAAGCATTGACTTGCGTAACTCCGTAACAAGCTCTTCGTACGTAGCTGGAATGGGAGGCTGATTTTTCCGATTCAACCACCACCCATTTAGATGTTCAGCAAACTGTGAAGTAACCCAAATAACTGAGTCGTACGTGTCAGGCGAAATCCCAAGCATGAGAAAACGCTGAGGCTGAGCTTCAAGCCAATCCTCCAGTACATGAGGTACTTGGCCGTTCTGATACGGTGAATTTATTGCAGCCTTACGTTGGGTCTCCGTGAGGGTCACAGGTAGTCCAGCCAAGTTGTGGGTAGGCATCGGCTTTCCCACTCGTAAATGGGTAGGTAATTTCTCATGGGTAGGCCCTTCACCAATCAGTTGATTGATGTGTCCGCGAATCAGCAGCCAGACATAACCAGAGTCGACCGTCGTAAACCGGGAGTACATGTGGAACTGCCTAGGGATAGACGTGTCATCGTGCATGACTGGAACGTGTTGTTTGATTGCTCGGAAAAGGATTCCCACTGAGCCACGTAACCAAAGTGAAGTAATTCACTCTTGTGCTTCTCAGCACGAAGTAACCCCTTCTGTGCGGGTGTAAGTGTCAGACCGTCGATGTTGATGGTTTCCGGGACGACGTAAGTGCCATCCGGATTAACTGTCGACTGTGCCAAAACAGCATGTTCAACCTGAGCAGGTGTGCGTAAGTTGTTCGTAGCAAACAGGACAGGAATAGATGCCGAGTACGCGTAGACAAGCTGTCGTCCTTGAGGTAGCGTAATGTTAACAGGTTCACCACTCAACAGCGTCAAATCATCCGGTGTCAAAACAAGACCGGTCTCCTCGTGTAACTCGCGAACAGCAGCGTCGACAGGCTCTTCGTTAGGTAAGACAAAGCTAGCTGGGAACCAAGTTTTACCAGAACGAGGCTCTCGCTGTAACACCAACTTCAAGTCCGACGGTTTAGTTCCTCCAACGTGAATTACCAACACCACGTAATGTCCGGGTCCTAGAGAAGCCATCTCAAATCAATCAGGCAACTTCGAGCGAATCAACGAGCAACGAAAGCGTGCGTCGACCAAAGAGCTCCGAAACCAGTGTGGCGGATAGCCTCTGAAAGCTAAACGCTAGCACAAATCTGTTCTAGTCTGTCTAGTTATGTTGTTGCAAGACGGCATGATGATGTTGTCGAGAGGCAATGGTCAAAGATGTTTCACTGCTGTACTTATGCAGTAGATGTTGTAAGTGAACAAAGGAATTGTCAAAAGGTTCTGTCACCTCCCTCTACTGCACTGGGCTTAAATAGGTTTCAGCCCAGACTGGTTACGCCTGCAAGCTACGCTTACGTGTCAGGCGTCAGCGCTGTCTAACCGTCGTCAACTGCCTCGAGACGCGGTCTGCCTAGCATTGGGTTTCACGACGCGGCTCCTTCTGCATCAAAGAGCTCGTTCTGGCGCGTCATCTGGCTAGTTAGATTAATTATGCATATCAGTACGTACCGGGAGGTACTGGTCGTACTTTAGCATCATCACCATTACAATATTGCAGTAGCGACGTACCCACGAGTATACGTCCGTCCTGTGGAAAAGCACGAATTGGAATCCGGAACGAGTACCTGTACAATGTCATGCAATGTACTGTTGCAGGACTGTACTCGTCACAAGTGCATTGCCGCAACACTACATTGCATGACGTCTTACATGTTCTCGTTACTAATTTCAATTCGTACTTTTCCATCGGGAGGATGTACATCGTGGGTACGTCGCTACTGCAATTTAGCGAGGGTATTGATGCGCACTGTACTACCAGTACCTTCCGGTACGTATAGCAGGTACGTACAAGAGATCTATCAAAAGATAGACGACGCGATGGACGAGGTTCCCTATGCTGAACGAAGTTCCCAATGCTGGATGAGCCGCGTCGTTTTTTTGTTGACAACGGTTAGAGAGCCCTAGCGCCTAGTACGAGGACCAAGCGAGAGCATGTGCAAGCTAGCTAGGCGAAAGCTATTTAAACCTATTGAAGTAGAGGGAGGTGACATAACCTTTATAACAATGCCTTTGTTCGATTACAATGTCTATTGTTTAACACTGAACAAGAGAACATCTTCGCATCTCTCCCTTTATCTGCACTTCCACTTGTAGAGACAACATGAACAAGCATAAAAAAACAAATAATTTGTGTCGGCACATAGCTTTGAGAAGGCAAACATATTTCCCACAACCCGTAGTCTTGCCCGGATTCATGTCACGGCTTAATGTTTTCTCCATCATTGTCATGCGTGCGGCGGGGATGTGCTTGAATCCGAAGAACACATCATGCTTGAAAGTATGCCCGCGTTGGAAGTGCCACCGTCGTAGTTTTGGGCCACTAGCTCCATAGTTTAAGAATTTTGTACGTCATTTCAACTCAACACTTAACATAGACGATATGCTATCGGTGTCATCCCCGAGGGTCAGTTTTTTGGAGAGAGAGATTTTACCCTCAAACATTACACTTCTATTTGTAAAACGGTCACTTCCATACGGTTCCTATGTGTCGGCCAAAACGTGTATATAATAAGAACCCCCTCCTAACGAGCTCGATTCCCGTGTACAAATACCGACTTTGCTCTGATGGGACCGTAGCGTGGAATTCCCACACCATCGGCGTCGTGTAGCTCCCGATCGATTGCGGCCCCACCGTTTTGCCGCGGGGGTCGATGAGCTCCACCCAAAAGTAGTAGGTCGTCCCGCCCGTGAGCCCGTCCACCGTGGCGACGCCATCCAAGTACCTTTCGACGCCGGTGGCGTGTTTTTTCGCTACCTCCCTTGAACGAAGATATAATTGTATTATTGTATGGCGGTGCCACCCCTTCCCTTCATGGCGCTAGTCACTTTACAAAGAATAGGAGGTTTTACATATATGGGGCCAAGCCCTCCTTTATCTTGCTTCCTTTGTAACTCATCTATCACACTCTGGAAATATTTTGCTTCGCGAGATGGGCCTTGCTCCATCTCGCGTTACTCGATTAAGCCGACGCCCGGACGGGTAGGGTAAACCTTTTTTGGTAAGTGTGGGGAAAGCGGGACTCACCTTGGGCCGTGACACGTCTACATATTAAGATCGGGCTCACCGGGTATCGAACCCGCGACCTTCTGCGTATTAGGCGTGTGCCTTACCAACGCCTCGGAAAAATATAGTTGACATATGGCCACATCCCACACATGTACCGAACCTCTGCAAATGCCGGGAGTGTACATGTAAAATAAATGGAATTGTATTGGAAGGGTTTGAGTTTGTAAAACTCCAACACTTGCCTCGATGTGGGGTCAGCGCAGTACGGTACAATTTTCGTGCAATGGTACGTTGCGCACTCACACGAGCGTCGCCTAGCCGGGGCTCCCGGGAGCATGATCGATGATGAGTTTGAGGCTTGTTTTAAAATTTTGTCTCGGTCGTGCTTGCAAAACGCAGCCCGTAGAGGGTGCCGGTGCGGGATTACCCGCTAGTTTCATATCCAGGGAGAGCAAAAAATCCTATATATAAGGAGGGCCTCGCCAATTATACAACTACTTCATGAGGCACTAGTACTTTCTTGCGCGATATTCGACAAAATCAAAAACATTATTGCAAGAAGAAGTAGCGGAGACTACCAAGCAAAAGAAGAAAACATGACTGTTTTTTGCGCCCCCGGGATATGGGATTGGCATGTAAACCCGCACCGGCACCCTCTACAAGCACGACAGAGAGCAGAAGTTCAAATCAAACCTCAAATTTATTATCGATCATGCTCCCACGTAGACGACGCTCGTGTGAGTGCACAACGTACCATTGTGCGAGAATTGTACCATATTGCGCTAACCCCACACGAGACCAATGTTGGAGTTCCACCAACTGAAACCTTCCAATGACATGCAAACCAAAATGAATGCATTCCCGGCAATGACCAAGAAAGGTTTGCACTACCCGTCCGGGCGTCGGCCAATTCGAGTAATGCGAGAAAGAGCAAGGCCCATCTCACGGAGCAAAACATTTCGGGAGTGCGATACATGAACTGCAAAGAAAACAATATGAGGGATGGCTTCGCGCCATAAATGGAAAACCTCCCATTTCCCGTGAAATGAACAGCGCCATGAAGGGAAGGGGGGACACCGCCTAAAATTAAGGCATTAATATCATCGGGGGGAGTAGCGAACTGACGTCCAAAACCATTAAACTCCGAGTATAGTGTCCCAAAATATCGACAATGGCACTTACAACGTGGGTATGCAAGCACATCCCCGCCGCATGCATGACAATAATGGAGAAAACGATCAAGCATCGCATGAATGCGGGCAAGGCGACGGGTTGTGGGAAATACGCGTGTACGAAATTTAATCATAATGGGTAAACGATAATGGAGCTGCGCCGTCGCGGAATTGTGATCGGGGGCGGGGCAGTTCCGTGATGTGATTCGAATACATAATTGCAAAGCATGCGCCCGGGGGTGAGTTGTGGTTGAACTGTGATCGGACAGGGGCGAGGGGGTTCAGCGTTGTGGTTGTTTTGGTGCATAGTTTCGGCAACGGGCGGCGGGGTATAAGCGGTCGCTGAATCACCGTGACCGGGGGCGCGCGGAGCAGCCCAACGCTTTGGTTCGAGTTCATAATTACAAGCGAGGGAGCTGTCGTTTCATTCCTGATCGGGAGCGTGGCAGTAGTTGTCTAGCATTATGGCTTGAGGCCTTGAGTAGTGCATAATTCCAGAAGGGGGAACTTTCTATAAATTGTGATCGGCGACCATGCAGTTCATTAGCGTTGAGATTCGAGCTGTGCATATATTTGCATGTGTTGTCAACCAAGCTAATCATCAATATCACCGCAAAGTCGAATTACCACGCATGCCGCCTTACTACTGGAACACAATGAATGCGGCAATTCAAATAAAACGATCCATAAAATGATAATTCGTTTACCGGTGTCTTCACCAAATGCCCGAATTTCCTCACCAAATGCCCGCACCCCAGCCATCCACCCTGTCCCCAATCCGTTCGCGCCTCATCACCCCATCATTTTTTACGCCCTATTCCGCGCCACGATGCCTCACT
>JAPMLY010001850.1:0-20409 GCA_026401115.1 Tetraselmis chui | reverse complement strand
CCCGAGGATACGTTTTGCCAAAGATGTCAGCTTGCTTACAAATTGGCCAAAAGACCACCACAGGCTTGGCTTGGGGGAAGATTAGCGCTAATTATTATGGGTTGGGTGGGTGGGTTGCGCGAGCCAGATGGGCGAGCGCAAAGCAGAGAGTGCCAGTGCTCGGGGGTTGCACCGACTTAAGGGGCTGCCGCTAGCTAGTGCTGCTGGGGGCAGGGCATGGGGCGTTGCGCTAGGCGTTTCCGCAGTCCTCGAGGGTTACCTCGAGGACTGGGTGAGACGCGCCGCTTTTACAGTAACGCTTTACCGTTCAGGCTTGCGTTCTGTCACATATGTAAGTAAGTTTTGCAAACCTCTAGATTTAAAACAATCTGACTATTTACCCGAGGGCACGTTTTGCCAGTATTGAACAAACCGGAGGTTTTGCGCAGCCTAGTCTTGATGAAGCGGTTTGGTTGGGACTAGCCAGCCGAAGTACTGCCACGCCGCTGGAGATGGGGTCATGATGGGGTCGATGTATTTCCCTTCTGTGACATAACTGTTTTTGGCCCAACCACCCATGTATTTGACGACGTGGAGTGGGGCCCCGATGCAGCTAGCGGCGGAGGCGGCACCTTTTCCTAGGCTGTGCGATATCCATTTGAATCCACTCGGGGGTTTGGTGCCGACGGCGTTGCATGCGTCGAGGAGCCAAGCGGAGAGTGTCGCATCCGCTTGCCAATCGTTGGAGTTTTTGTAAGGTACGAAGCTCCATAGTGCGGGGGGGGGGGGGGGGGGGGGGGGGGATATTGTAGAAATTCTTGCAATAGGCGATCCGCTGTGTGCAATAATAGTCAAGTAGGTCAGCGAGAATTGGATTGGCAGCAGTCGGGATAGCGAGGATAGGCTTGTCGGCCGCGCTACGTCTTTGGTCGCCTTTAGCCTTCCGGATGAATAGCCAAATTTGTTCGGATGGCCGGTCGACTACGAGGTCTTGTGTTAAACATCGTGCGCCTGATTCGGCTCTGCAGAAAACGCATAATTTGTTTGGACTGCCAGTAGTGCCCGAAATTGCGCGATGAGATGGCGCGAAGTAGGGGTCCACTTGAGGTGTGAACAAAGTCTAGCGGCGGCCGTGAGTAGCGAGAGTGCTAGAGGGGCTGGCAACGGGAGGCGCGAGTCCGCTGCTTGTAGACGCTGTTGCTGCATCTCGAGTCCTCGTCGGGCGTCGGCCAACAATTCACCGACAGCGATCGGCCGCTGTTGGTGGTCGCGGAAGAACTTGTTGATGGCTGAGTAGTAATGTTGGAGCGATGCAGCGGCGACGGTACCTTGTAGTCCCAACCAGGCCGTGTAACGAACGACCGACTGTGTAGTAGCTTGCAGCGGGTGGATGTTTTCCTCGTGGCAGAAAGCGGCAAATTGACGCATGCCCCTGACGTAGTTGGAGTACGCTGTCGGGGCTAGGGAGCTGCTCAACAGGTGGAGCGCAGTGGTACCGATTTTGTCGGTGCCCAACAATGTGCGAAGTCGGGTAGTCATGATAGCCGTCCACGGTGCGTGAGCGTCCGGCTGTCGCAATGTGTAGCGAACAGGCCGACAGTGTGCACGCGGGTGAGGAACCATAGTGCGTAGGTCCGTGAGGTTTGAGCTGGCCGTCCGTAGTGTGCGTCTTATTGCGCCTCTGCGGGTGTGAAGCCAGGCCGGCGTGGCAGTCGAAAGGCCACGATGCTCCATCGTGGTCGTCCAACCCCCTCGCGTGAGCCGTGCCGCCCGGGAAAGAATAGGCCTCGCGAGGGGGGGTAGTGTATGGTCTCGATGGCCAAGCTGTGTAAGTCTTGGAACCACGGGTTGTGGGGCCAGTACGGTGCGATGACGGTAGCAGCTGCCCCTGATTGGCGTAGTTTTGCACAGAGGGCGGGAAGAGCTGACCACGGCGGATTGCAGTAGTTTGTCTCGCGTAGCCACGCGGTGTCTGAGAGGTGTAGACATTCGACGTCCTCGCATTTGGGGTCGCGCCATCGGGCGTTGAAACGTGGGAGCTGAGCGTTTTCCATTGACGCAAACGGTCGATAGAATGTGGTCCCCACGCTGACTGAAGGTAGTCGAATATACGAGGGTTTAGCTGCCAGTCGTCGCGGTCGAGGTCCCGGCTCAGGCTGTCGGCCCAAATGTTCGCTGCCGAGCGGATGTAGTGGGGTCGGATGCTGATGTCGTTGACGTCGAGCAGGTGCCAGAGCCGGCGTAATTCGGTCATCATGACCGGAGAGCGCGCAGTCAACTTCGATAGCGTAGCCACGACGGCTGTGTTGTCCTCGTGAAGTAAAACATGTCGGCCTCGGAGTTGTGGTAGAAAGGACTCGATCGCGAGACGAACGGCACGGAGTTCCTTCCAGGTGATGTGTTGCTGGCGGTCGTCGTCGTACCAAAAACCGCGGGCTTGGTAGGCCGGGTTGTCGTTTAGGACGGTTCCCCATCCGTAACCGTTGGAGTCGGCGTGGAGGTACTTTGTCTCGATGGGTCTGTAGATAGAGCGGCCGTTGTGTTGGTCGGGGACTGTACGCCACCACTCGAGGCCGCGTCGTAATTGGTGTGTCATCCGGACACGTCCGCCCCATCCTTTCCGCGTAGCTAGCACGCAGTGTAGTTCGCGCAGAAAGAAACGGGCTGGCGCAATGGCGAGGTAGAGGAATTGCGCCTTGCCAGCGAACGCCGCGACTTGTCTGGCGGGCAGCCAACGAGCGGTGGTCGCCGCGCGGCCGAGTAACGCGGAAGCCTGTTTGGCAAGGGCTTGTTGCTTGTCGGAAGGGGCTCGAAATTCGCCGTTCAGGAGGTCGACTGTCATGCCGAGGTGGGTGCCCACCTGTGTGGGCTGCCACATGCCTTTGTCGAGGTTGCGCTGGAGGCCGAGCCGGTGTAGCAAGGTCTCGATGCGGTCGCGTAGCAGTAGCGCTGCCTCGTATGAGGTGGCCATGAATAGGAAGTCGTCCATGTACGGTAGCAAGCGTACGCCGCGCCATCGGACGTTGCGGAGGAAACGTCGAGACGGTTTGTATGGCGTCGCGGAGTTGGCGGTCATCGGTGTAGGCGCTCGTCGTAGGTAGTTTGTGAACGCATGTGTGAGCTTGCAGAAATAGTAGGCGGACCCCGACCAGCCCATCGGGAGGCATGCGAGGCGCCACAGCTCGCCGCGGTAGTTGACCGTGAAAAAATCGCGGTCCTCTTCTCGGATGCCGAGCGTGTAGTAGCCGTCCGCGAGGTCGAGGGAGACGAAGTAGTCGCCCGGGCGGGACAGGTGGCGTAAGTGTTTGAGGGTCTCGCACGACATCTTGAATTCCGCGCAATCGCTGTTGAGTTCGCGGAGGTCGATGATAAGACGTAATTTGTTCACACCGGGTTTGGGGACGAGGAACATGCGGGAGACGTAGCGGGTGTTATTGGCGCGCTCCCAAGCCCCGCAGGCTTCGAAGCGTGGAAGCTCCGTAGCTAGGAAGTCGAGTTGGGGCTGGGTGGCGTCCTTCATGGAGACACCGTGATTGAAAGGTCGGGGACGTAGGCCGTTTTTGAACTTGACCCGCACGCCATGGCGGATCCAGTTCACGACTTGACCGCTCGCGCCGATATGCTCCCACTCCCGCCATCTTAGCCGCACGCGGTGACGCATGTAGTTGGATGACGGGGAGCATGAATCGGCGCGGCGGGTCACACCATCATTTCTTTGTGGTGGGCTTTGCTCCGTCGGTGGGTTTAGTTCCGGCCGCCGCTGCCCCTGCTGATGCTGTTGCTGCGGCCTTTCGCTTGTCGGCGGCTGCCTTCTTGGCCTTCCCGTCTTGTCCGGGTGGCTTGTCCGGCGTGACTCGAGCGAACGCTGCTCCAACAGCTGCTTTACTGGCGGCATGTAGGCTGACTTCGAGGGTCAGATCGACGAACGCTTGGCGTAGCTCGTCCAGTGCGCTCGAGACCGCGGTAGGGCGCGGGCGGCAGAAACGTTCGTGGGCGAGTTCGGCGAACACTCGGTCCGAATCCGAGCTCGTTTGTCCGCCCTTGGAGAGGCGGAGGAAGCCCAGTCGAGTACGGGCGGCCTCCTCCGTCGCTGTGTGGGTGCGATGACCCGCTCGGATGAGGGCAACGGCCGCCGCCTGCTCCGCTGGTAGAGGAGGTCCGGCTGACAGCGTGTCCAAAGCCGCGCTGTTTGCCGCGTGGGCGCAGCTGTCGAAGAAGGCATAGCACCCGATGTGGAGGTACTCGTCGTACCCCGCTTGAGATTTTCTGTCGTTGAGGAAGCGGGCCGTGTCGTCCGTTAGCGTCCAAAGACGAGGTTCGTCGATGTCGCGAGGGGGTCGCTCCAAACCGGCAGGAATGATTTTACCGTAGGCGGCAAAATCGACGAACTCGGGCTCGTGGAGCTCCGGGTCGTCGTTCAGCAGGTCGCTAGGCGGCTCAGGGGCTGCCTTACCACCCTCAGTCGCAATGGTCGCGTCAGGGGGAATGGACTGGTGTTGATTCGGAAGCACGGTGGGGCCGGTCAATCGTTCGAGCTGGGCTAGTAAGGCGGTGTTAGACCCCTGAATCCGCTCAGCCAATCGGAGTTCGAGGGCCGACACCGCGGTTTGAATATGTTCGGAAGTACGCTGTTCAATTACAGAGGGGAGAGTGTCGACTCCGGGAGCGGAGAACGACGGCTCAGGGTGCTTGTTGTTAGACGGCGACTTAGAACGTGGGGAAGTGTCTCGTGACGCTCGAGTGCGCATGAGACGATGTAAACTGACACCCTGCTCGACTTCGAGAGTCGAGACTACAATTGCGCGAGCCAAATGGGCGAGCGCAAAGCAGAGAATGCCAGTGCTCGGGGGTTGCACCGGCTTAAGTGGCTGCCGCTAGCTAGTGCAACTGGGGGCAGGGCATGGGGCGTTGCGCTAGGCATTTCCTCAGTCCTCGAGGGTTACCTCGAGGACTGGGTGATACGCGCCGCTTTTACAGTAACGCTTTACCGTTCAGGTTTGCAGTCTGTCACATATGTAAGTAAGTTTTGCAAACCTCTAGATTTAAAACAATCTGACTATATATCGCCGGGCGCTTCCGGGTTAAAAACATAGTCCGAACTAACCGCCGCCGCCAAAAGGCTAGAGCCATAGACAAGGCCATTGACGACTTTAGACATGGTGGTGGTAGGCGGGGTTTTTGGAAATGGGCCCGCTTTATTACCAAGGGTCATCCTACGCAAAGCATTCACGCGGAGCTACCAGTGCGTGATCCGAAATTTGGAATACTCCATACCGAATCGGGTGAAATTAACGCGTGATGGGCGCGGCACTTTCGGGAGCTTTTGCGAGATCCTTGCCTTGCAACATGTAGGGCTACCATTTACAACGAGCGAGGCATGGGAGCGCCCCCGAGGGGGTCGACCCCCCTCCCCCGCGCTAGAGGGGGTTAATGGGCCCATTTCCACAGGGGAACTTTGCAAGGCCCTGAAACGATTTAATAATGATATAGCGTTAGGGGTGGATGGCATTACCGCGGAGACCTTAAAACCGGCGATATATGCCCGGAATAACCCGTTTGGCAAATCCCCATTGGAGATGATAAATAAATTATGGACTACGAAATGTGTCCCTAGGCAATGGTGTAGCTCCGCGGTAGTGTCAATACAAGAAAGGGGACATTGTTGTAATCAATACTTACTAGTTATCAGACAACTAATGTAAGCTAGTCTAGATGTAATTGAAATTGAAATTGAAATTGTTTACAACATGTACCGTGTGCGCCGGTTTTCACCAAAAAGCCGTATGCGCCGGCTGCTGTCTCTGGGCCCTCCCAACTATGCCATACAGGGAACTTACAAGTCAGGGCTAGACCGTGAACCTCCTATGTCCAACCTCTTCAAGGGGCGCCCGCCGGCGGCGCAGCGGCGGCGGCCCCGGAGGGGGGTGCGCTCGCAGGCCCGTCGGCATCCCCTCACCTCCCCGTGGTGGGCGCTGGAAACCCCGTAGCCGTGCCAGGCCTGGCACGGTAGGGGGCTAAGAGGGCCGACAGCTCGATCCGTGGGATCAGCAGCGGTCGGGAAAGCCATGTACAAAGGGCTTTTGAAAAAACGATTTCTGTGCACTACCGGCGCCAAGATCCCCCGCTCGGCCCGTCCGATATGTTTTTTCGCGTACAGATACTCCTAGATACTGCCTTCCTTTGAGGGTGGGGCCAGTACTACGGCAGCGTTTGATGGCGAGGAGGGTACGACCGGATCAGCGGTGGGAGGCGGGTGTGGAAGCTGGTGGTGGCCAGCCGGGAAGCAGCGCCAGGAAAGGGCGCTCGCTAGCCGTCGACCAGCCCTGTGCCGGTCGAACCTTGCCGAGGGGTGAGGCAAGACATGGCACAGGCCGGTGGCTAGTCGCAGACGGAGGAGCGGCTATATGAGGCGGCGGCGATCCTCAGGATCAGCCGCCGCCGGAAAGCCCTGTACGGAGGGCTTTTTTCGGATACAAAACAATGTCCGTACCCGGCGTCGAGCTAGTTGGGGAGCAGCACCAAGGAAGGGCGCTCACTAGCGCGCCGCTACGTCGTCCAGCGTCATCTCCCGGGGGGAGGAGTCAGCTGGGACGGCAAGGAGGACGGTCGCGACGGGAGGAGCGACACGATCTGGCGGCGACGACCCTTTGGGTCGGCGCCGCCGGAAAACCCTGCACGGAAGGTTTTGTTTAATTCCGGGCGCCCGCGGCCCGCCAGATCCGGCTACGGTGACCTCCCCCCCCCCCTCTTCGACACCCACTACCCCGACAGACCTTCATACTCCTAGGGGTCCTTGAGCGTGGGCCCGGGTGAGCGCGGAGGCCCCCGCTCAAGAAAAGGCTGCTCGGTGGACGCGCGATCAGAGGAGGGAGGGTACGGCCACAGGCCGGAAAACCGACAGGTACCCGGGTACCAGACAGAGAAAAAACCGGGGAAATGAGCGGGGAAAATTCAGGCGCGGAGGCAGGAGCGCTAGTTTTTTCTATGTCTGTGTGTCTCGGTCCCCCCCACCTGTCCTCGAGGTGATGGGGGACCTCGACACGGAGGACCGTATTGAACCATGCAAACACAGTTAGTGTGGAAGATAACGTACGCAGACGTAGTTACAGTCACAGTCCCGCAAACGGAACAGTTACGGCGACAACCAGCCTACAAGCGTGGTGTCGGGACAACAGAAGTGAGTGAGCTGTAGCCTAGCGACAGCTCTGTACCGAGTCAAACAGTTTATCGGTATGTCCGATCTAGACATGTACTAATCATATCTAGAGTAGCTTACAGTAGCTATCTGCAACTAATACGTATACGGTATTACTTACAACACTCCCCCTGAAGGTAGCTACGGGATGAAGCGTTGCATTGGGTCTTGTCCTCCAAGGATCGCACTTCGGTGTCTTGCTAGTGCAGGTCCCGGGAGGGGTTTGGTGAGCATGTCAGCCACCATATGGTCAGTGGGGAGGTACCTCAACTTGATGGTTCCCTGTTCCACGTGGTCTTTGAGGAAGTGCCACTTCAGACCGATGTGCTTAGTCTTCTCGCTGACCAAGGCATTCTGGGAGTATGCAATGGCGCTTTGGTTGTCTTCCCAGATAGTGGTGGTTTCGGTGATGGGGGAGTTGAAGATTTCCCCCAAGAGTTGTCGGAGGTGGAGTCCCTCCTTGGTGGCGTCGGCCGCAGAGTAGTACTCGGCTTCACACGTGGATTGAGCCACACAAGTCTGTTGTTTGGACTTGTAACTGACTGGCCCGCGTCCGAGGGTGAAGAGATAGCCGGAGCGAGACTTGCGGGTGCTGCTGTCGTTGGCCCAATCAGCGTCGGCAAAGCCTGTGAGTTGGAGGCTGTGGTCCAGGCCCCCCCCCAACGTCAGGCGCATGTCGATGGTGCCATGGAGATAGCGGAGGACCTTTTTCAGAGCCTGCAAGTGTGCCTCGGTGGGTGAGGCTTGGGCAGAGCCGAGGATGCTCAACGCTGTGGAGACATCGGGGCGTGTACAAACGGCGGCGTACTGGAGGCTGCCCAGGAGGCTAGGGTAGACGTCCTTGGCCACTCCTGTGAGAGAGGGCGAATTCAAGTGTGCAAGGCCGGCGAGGAAGCCCGGGTCCATCGGAAGGGACGACGGCTTAGAGTCGGACATGCCGTACTTGGCGAGGATGTCGCGCAGGTACTTGGACTGGTCCAGCGAGATTGTGCGCGTGGAGCGATCGCGGGTAATGTGCATGCCGAGGAGTTGGGAGAGATCGCCTAGGTCCTTGATCTTGAACCGTGCTCCGAGTTGGGCTTTGAACGATGCGAGCCAAGTGGCATCATTGCAGGCCGCGGGAATGTCATCGACGTACAGGGCGATCATGGCGAAGACGTGGCCGGTGCGAAAGATGTAGATGCACGGGTCGGAGACGCATTGTTGCCATCCATGGTCGACGAGCCACGCACGAAGTAGCATGTTGAACTCGCGGGGGGACTGCTTAAGGCCGTAGAGGCAACGCTTGAGGTGGCAAACCTTGGACGTTCCATCGGTGAAGCCGAGGGGCTGGCGGATGTACACATTCTCCCGGATGGGGGCGTAGAGAAACGCTGTGTCGATGTCAAGCTGGCAGAGTTCAAGGTCGCGGGCGGCTGCGATGGTGAGGAAGAGACGCAGGCTGGCCATGCGGATGACCGGGGAGAAGGTCTCCGTGTAGTCCAGTCCAGCGCGTTGACTGCACCCCTTGGCGACGAACCGCGCTTTGAAGCGGGAGACGTCGCCGGCTGTATCCGACTTGACTTTGAAGATCCACATGTTGTTAACGACCATGCGGCCGGGGGGGAGGTCCACAAGGTCCCACGTGCCGTTGCTGATGAGGGAGGAATACTCATGTTGCACAGCGGCTTGCCATTGGGGGGCTTGGGCGCTGTCCAGTGCAGCCCGGTAGGATTTTGGTTCCACACACTCTCGGGCGGAGAGGAGGGCGACGGCAGTAGGGGACGTGCCGGCAGGTATGTGTGGGGGACCTGTGACAAGGTCGGGGACGTGAGGGTGCTCAAAGATGTCCTCTTGAGCTTGGCCTTGTTCAGGATCACAACACGCCGTTACGAGGGTTGGTGGGTAGTCGGACAAGTGGGCAACCATATCGCCGTAGCGAATGGGGTGGGAGCGGAGCCGAGCATGGCGAGAGGCTGCCGGGGGGGGGGTAGGGGTGTGGGTAATGTGAGGTCAATGGGGTGGGACATGGGTGAGTCTGCGGGTACGTCGTCCGAAGAGTCGGTGATGGTCGAGTCGACGGAGGGTTGAGTGTCGAAGCTTGGGGTGTCTTCCTAAAAGACAACATGTACGGAGGTGGTGATACGACGCGTTTCCGGATTGTAGACACGATACCCGGGTGCGTCAGGGGGATAGCCCACCATGACGCCGCGAAATGCTTTTTCACTGAGTTTCCGACGTTGTTTGTCGGGGACCTTGGCGAAAACGGCGCAGCCGAAGACGCGGAACTTGGAGGCGTTGGGCACCAACGACGTAAGGAGTGTGAGGGGGACGCCCCCATTAGGTCCGACCGAGCGACTGTACGTGCGGTTGCGAAGGTACACAACAGTGCTGACAGCACACGACCACATGGAGTTGGGAACGGCCATGTTGTGGAGCATCGCCGATGCATTGTCCCGGATAGTGCGCCATGGACGTTCGGTCTTGCCGAGCATGTGGTGGGCGTATGGGGCAGAGAACTGCACCCCGACGCCGAGGTGTGCGCACATCCGGCGAGTGACAGCAGCTTCAAACACAGAGTCGGAGTCAAACTTGAGGACCGGTGCGAACGCGCCCGTCTACGAGTGATGGCGGGCATGCAAGTGTTTGATGTCCAAGAGGATGGTTTCCAATTCCGAACATGCGTCGTCTTTAGACTTAAGGAACCGCACCCACATGTAGTTGGTGTGGTGGTCGATGACGAGCAAGCAGTAGCGGAGGCCATGTGGGGAGGGGACATTGACCGGGCCCCAGAGGTCTGCTGACAGGTTGAGGAGGGGGTGGGATGGCTTCGCGCAAGCGGCTGTGTTGCGTGGTGCAGCTGTGGCTTTGTGAAGTAAGCAAGAGTCGCAAGAAACTTTGTTTACAACGCTAGTCAACACAGGGCTAGTCGGGACACCGTGAGTATGATGGGCCTGAAGGCTTTGCATGTTGAGGTGGCCATATCGACGGTGCCATAGGACGGGATCACACTGGGCAGTAAGGGCAACCTGAGGGGAGGGGGCAAGTGCCGCCGGTGCGGATGGGCTTGAAGGGAGGTTTGGCTAGTGGGGAAGGAGGTAGAGACCGTTTCCGGACGGTTCTAGCACACCCATGCATGTGGGTACCAAAAGCAAACCAGTGTCAGAGTTGGAGGGGAATATGAATTCACAGCCGCTGTGAGCTTGCATCCAGCTGACACTAAGTAGTCTGCCGATACGCTGTGCGGAGCGAGATGATAATTCAGGGGTGTAGAGTGCATACACAGTGCGGTGAATGAGCAGCTGGCCAGAGGCAAGTCTGACAGAAATCCGCACTGAGCCACTGCCCTTAACGTCAACGCCGACACCGCCCACGCGAGATGGAGCGGAGGGGGGCGTGAATTTCACGAAGTCATCTCGGAACGCAGTGAGGTTAATCGAGCATGCGGAATCAACGACCCAAAACTTGGACAGGTTACGACCCGGGGCGAGGGAAGAGGAGAATGCCACAGAGCTGAATGGGACACTCACCTCGTCGTCAGCGTAGTCATCAGCGCAGTCCTCGAGGGTGGGTAGGCCGTCGGTGTCATCGGCGGGGGCGTCGTCGGTAGGGACGTCGCTCAGCAGCGCAGCGTGAGCAGAGGGGGTGCCGTCGGCGGCGCCGTACTTCTGGACTGTCATCCTACGCTTGGCGAGATTCCACTTAAGGATAGCGTCATCCGTGGCAGTGCAGGCGGACATGAGATGGTTGAGGCTGCCACAAACGCCACACTTGTTGGGTCGATGGCCGCGAGGGTTACGGTGTGGTGGGGCTCGACCGCTGTGCGAGCCGCGGCCCGCAGCGACGAACGCGGAGATGGGAGGGGGTGATATGGCCGGAGCGGGTGTGTCCGGGGCAGGGTCGTCGTCCATGTTGTTCGCAAGGTGGAGAATGCTGGCCATCACTTCATCAGCCGACATGATGTAGTCCGTGTCAAAGGCGTTGATGACACATTGCTTCGCCTGACCGTGTGGGCCGCTGCTGGAGATACCGCGCAGCATGAGGAGACCGAGGTGGTGGGGGTGGATGGCAACGGAGCCATCAACCAATTGGCATGTGTCGTTGTAGTCGTCAAAGGTCTGGCGCATGTAGTGGACAGGGCGTGGATTCGACTTTTTTTGGGCATTTCGAGTCCTTCGAATCTATTTTTTTCATACCCGACATGTCCCAAACCTATAACTCTCGAAGGTGAATTGAATTGAGAACTGCTTCCAATGTAGGTGAGATGAGTGAAATCTTAAACGCGTGTGTCCCGGTCTATTGAGATACTGTGAGTGACAAACACCCACTTGAATTGAAACCTCCCGCCCATAGTCGTGAATGAGTATGAGTCATACAATCGACTCTGGCGAGTTGCGGCCGAATTTCCGAGTTAGAGTACATAGTGAGATACTCTGCACGGTGTGACACGAATGCATGATGAGATACAAAGTGAGACACTATGTACATGAATAAGATCAATTACAGTCGGATGATTCTGATTTTACCAAAATCAATTCTATCCCATACAACTTGGCAAATCCCTCCGTCGCACAGTGCCCGTATTTTGTGTGTTGTCAGGTGTGCTTTAGGGGCACACCACCCTCGGGCACTGTGCTTCATCACCGGGAATTTTATTAGGTCGTGCGAAAATGTTTGCAATCTGCATGTTTTAATGTGAAAGTGATTTTTGGAATCTACATGGCCAGTGTAGAGATTCCAATCACCGCTTTCACATTAAAGCATGCAGATAGCAAAGTGCGTGCATTTACGATAGATAAAATGGAATATTACAAATGTGTTACATTAACTAGCTCCTCTAGCTCCGCTGATATCACGTTCCAAAAAATTAGTATCCGCTCCGCTAAAATCACCCCGCTCAAGAAATGTAACGTACCACTTCACAATGTCCTTGTCTCCCTGCGAATTTTAAATAGAGAAAGCGAAGTCAGTAAACATAAAGAAAAGTAAAGTAAACACATAAAGCCAGCATGATTAGAGCCATTATGTTTCTCACCTTATTAGTGTATCAGTGTAGATTTCAACCACCGCTTTCACAGTCAAACATGCACAGTGCACAGTGCATCCATTCGATAGAAAAGTGTAGTAAGAGTCAATGGTTACAAATTCAGCATCCGATGTAAAAATCATCCGCACGTGAGATATGAGCGACAACATCAAGTCCGCTACAACTGAATCCACCATCGCAGTTCCGCTCAATATGACGTCCCAGAATGAACCTCGAGGCTGTCCGAAATTGCATAGCATGTGGTGCTGCATCAGTTTTCCTGAGCAGTTTATGCTGCATGTTCATCCGATACCTGAAAACCACGCGCCGGGCAGCACACACACACACACACACACACACACACACACACACACACACACACACACACACACACACACACACACACACACTCAGTGCTGTCCGAGACATGCCGTGTACAGCATCATATGCACACGGCGACTCGACAATCATCTTTGGGGATAGCAATGTTATAATCCTACTCTACACGTCACAAGAACTACACAAAGTAAAGGCTAATGCTCTTTCCATAACGCCTAGCTGTTAATTATCGATGCTACTGTTTTTCTAGCTGATGCAAGATACACACACACACACACACACACACACACACACACACACACACACACACACACATCGTTGCTGCTTTTTCTCTTATTTGTGTAGCTAAAATTATTCTTTGTTCATTTATGCTTCTAATACAACATGTATTATAGACGCTGCTATTGTTTTGTTGATGTACACACGCGCGCGCAAACACGCCGATATAAACACAGAAATACATACACACACGTGCATGCGCACACACGCACACGCAAAATATGTAGGTTGTCTGTGTAATTGCTGAAAATGCTCTTACCTGGTAGCTAATGTGTTGTTTACTACTTTTTTTTTTCTACTTCTACAACTTAGGTTGTTGTTGCTGTTGTTTCAAATGCATACACACACACATACATACGGAGAAAGACATCCACACACACACACACACGCACACACACACACACACACACACACACACACACACGCGCGCTTACGCACACACAAATACAAATATAGAGGAAGTTTCATGAAGTCTCTCTAGCCCTGACATGATGAGCGGGTCTTGTTAGCACTAGCATCCCGTTGCATAGTACTTATGTACAAGGTAGCTATTTGTCATTCTAGTACTTAGTGTTATGCTATTAGCAGTACTCTATTCCCTATTTGTGGCGGTCGGCCGGCCTTGCCGGTGCCTTCGCCGGCCGCCATCTCTCTCCACACACTTCTCTAGTCACCACAGCCGGCCCCCCTTGTGGGGCTGGCACGACCTCCGTGTAACTATCCGTTCCCAACTCTAACAGGTTATGGGCCCTCCACCAAGTTACACTAGAGAAGAGCGTGTGTAAAGCGCTCGGCGCCACGCTAGTCCTATCTACTCCCACGTAAAAAAGAGTAGAGCGTGTGTAAAGCGCTCGGCGCCACGCTAGTAATTCATCGTCCCACCGACCCCACGCTTCGCCTTCGAGCTGGTTGTCCGCGACTGTCCTACCATCTCCCACGTAAAAAGGAGAAGAGCGTGTGTAAAGCGCCCGGCGCCACGTTCGCCCCACCCAACTTTCAGTCTCACCTAGCCTTTCAGTACTTTAATTAGTACTGTTATTGTTTTTTCCCGAGGCAATGCCGCAACGCTCACCTTACTTAGCGAGGAGTTTAACTTTCCCACGGCGAGAAAGAGGGAGTCAACACGAGCGCCCGTCTACGTTTTTTGCGTGCCTACACGCTCCTAACGGCCTTGTTGGCTGTGCTTCTTCCTCGCCGGTCGCTCTCATGCGTCGGCTAATTCTCCCGTGGACAGTTTTTCCCGCTACATGCCAGAATAGTACATTACACAGTACATTCGGAACTGCTTCATATCGGCAACTCGCCGGTAGCGGCACGTTCTTGTGAGCGCATGTCGCTACACCTACCCGGCCGGAGACACACGCTAAAAGCACTACACCTTCTACCAAGATGACATCTTCCTCATCGCAAGCTAGGACGACGTCAAGACCTCGGCTACCTTGAGGGGGGGTGTTAGCACTAGCATCCCGTTGCATAGTACTTATGTACAAGGTAGCTATTTGTCATTCTAGTACTTAGTGTTATGCTATTAGCGGTACTCTATTCCCTATTTGTGGCGGTCGGCCGGCCTTGCCGGTGCCTTCGCCGGCCGCCATCTCTCTCCACACACTTCTCTAGTCACCACAGCCGGCCCCCCTTGTGGGGCCGGCACGACCTCCGTGTAACTATCCGTTCCCAACTCTAACAGGTCTAACTTACCGGGTGACTCAGTAGCTTTGATGAAACAGCGGAAGTATATCATCAGCAAGAATGATATTCTTGGGTGTTGCAACGTACTCGTATGCGCCACCTCTGCAGATACATGAGAACAAATACACGTGCCGCGTAGGACACGCACATGGATTACACGCAATGAGTGCTTTCAGCAACAACACTAACACGCGCACACGAGATTTCGAAAAAAAACGCCGCGGTCAAAACAGATGCATACTATTGAACTTGACTATTAGCAGGTTTGATGAAGCTATGGCGGTGGAGTAGTAAGTTTCGACGAGTTGAGCGGGTGCAACTTACCGTAGGTGACTCAGTAGTTAAATTAAACCGACAGCGGCCACAGCCGAACGGCAGCACACCGCGGCATGTGGTCGTTGCGACACCTCTGGTCAAACATTCTAGCCAACCTGTGGCTTATGCAATGACTTTAGCATAGGCCGAGTGGCACGGGCAGTGGAGTCTTGGGCTAGCATTAAGAGTTCGTTGGATGTGCGGTCGGTCAATGTGCAGAGTTACAATTGTGACGGCCAGCGCGAGATCGCGAGTAGAAACTGTGATTGTGATTCAAAATTACAGAATAGCTTCGTTTTGATGGTATTCGTTTTTTCTCCCTACGCGCTTGACCTGACCACCCAATGCGCCTCTTTGCGATGACATGGCAGATTGGCGCGTGCTCCTGAGATTTCCTATCATGTTGCCTTTGTACTTTACCAAGGCAACGCGGAAGTAAAGCGTGATAACGTCATGCGAGGATGTACGGACGTGGCAAGTGCAATAAACCTCGTGGCGGAATAACGATGCACTCTTTTCCCTCATCCTGATCTACTCCGTACATTCCCATTGAAATCATATCCAGGGCGTGGATACGAGGGCTACGTGGATTTGGCGAATTCACGCGAGACAGAGATACTCCGTTTCCATTGGATGACATGTGCGATACGAGACAGAATCTTTGACAGCTGTACCCGGGTGAATAGATCTGTATCACGCTGGTTTGCGAGATGAAACCCTAAGTTATTGCTTACAATGCGGGATGGGTATGTTGTATTATATTAAGGAGTGAATTGATTACAAGCCATTTTAGTTTACCTCCGAGATAAGATAATTTCTCCAAAATAGGCATGGGATTCGAAATTACCCGGGTACCCAATACCCGGTTCCACGCCCTGGTAGTGGACATAGTCACTGAGGGACTGACCAGGGCGCTGTCTGACCGTCAGGTTGTCCAGGAGGGACAAGGAGCGAGCAAAAGACCGACAATCGAGGCGTTCACAAAGGATGTCCCACGCGGCAGCGGCGCAGTCAGGGCGTGCTGGAGAAACGCATTTCATCGCTTGGTCAGCGCGCTTATTCGCGCTGGCTGCATGGAGAAGCAGCGTGTAAGCGTAGTGTTGCGCTTGTTCGTCGAGCCAGACGCCGGAGTCGCGGATGGCCAGCTGTGGGATGAGGTATGCGGCCTTGATGGAGAGGAAATTAAGGAAGGTCCTCTTCCATTGCTTAAAGTCCGTGGTCGGGCCCATGACGGGGACCGACATCTTCATGGACCGGTTGAGGGCGTCCTTGTTGAAGCCGGGGGCTTCGTGTGCCGCCCGGTTGATGACCACCGGGTCAATAGTGGGGCGACGACGGCCACGGGTGGCGGGGTCGCCATGTTGAACTGGGGGAGAGTGCCGGCCATGAAAGGGAGGAGGTGGGCCACCGGGAAAGGGAGAGCGGCCGGCCATGGGACGCGGCGGGCCGTACGAGTGCGGGTGGTCACGGTAGGGGGGGACGAGGTGAGAGGGCGCCTCCGGGATATGAGGGCCGGGGTGTTGAATGGAATATCCGGCGGGGGGGAAGGGGGGAGGTGGTGGGAGGTGATCAACCCGGATGGCGTGACGCGAGGGGTCGTGGTACGCGTCGGCACGCGAGGGCTCGCGGGGCGCATCGTGACGGCGTTGTGCGACTGTGGGGTCGCCAACAGGAGTTGCAGGAGTAGCAGCAGCGAAGACTGTTTCTGCGTCCGGGAGTACGAAACCAGGCTGGGGATGTTCAAGCAGGTGGAGGGTGTGGGCGTCGTGGCTGTCCCGGACGGGGTCGAGGTGAGCATCGTGGCGGCGCTGAGCTACAGGGGGGTGCGGATTAGCACCCGCAGCAGCAACAGCACCCTCGGCCGACTGCGAGTCGAAACGAGCTGTTAAGCGCGCCACTTGCGCAACGAGCAGCGCGAGAGTATCCGGGGGGGGGATTGAGTGTGCTCTGCTGAGAGCCTGACTTAGGGGAGTCAGGGGGTGAAACAAGCGGAGTTTTCTGCGCCATTTCGACAGAGGGCGAAAAAGAAAGAGCGGAATAAAAAACAGGCAGCGGTAAAAACCGCTAGCCGGACTCGTGCCTAACAGTGGTATGCAAAGAGACGGCCTGATGCCCGCCGACCCCTCGGCCTGTAGCCCCGGGGTGTCTCAGAGCACCTTCTCTGTATCCTCCACCCAGTGTGGGGCACAAGTCGAGGCCAAGGCCAGGACAGGTGGAGCGCTGCGCTAGTGGCTGATTCGCTAGAATAATATAAAAATAAAAAAGGTAAGCTACGGCCGGCGTGCAGCATGTGGATGCGTATTCACCCGATGGTGCGCCCCCCCGTTCTCCAGCTTGGACATGTGTGCACCCTGTCCACACACGACGAGTGCGTCGGTGTGGGTGGCTGGCTATCTCCGTCGGGTGGCTGACTTAAGAGGGGTGGTGCCGGGTTTTAAATCGCAGTTTATACTGGCGATACCGCCGACTACGAGTTGAAAGTACTAGGGGTCTAAAGAAACTTGCCTTCTGCGGGAGAGCTGTCGATCGCAGCTCGCCGAACCATGTTGTCGCGCGTGAGTGACGTGAGGCGGGGGCCCATAACCTATTGAACCATGCAAACACAGTTAGTGTGGAAGATAACGTACGCAAACGTAGTTACAGTCACAGTCCCGCAAACGGAACAGTTACGGCGACAACCAGCCTACAGGCGTGGTGTCGGGACAACAGAAGTGAGTGAGTTGTAGCCTAGCGACAGCTCTGTACCGAGTCAAACAGTTTATCGGTATGTCCGATCTAGACATGTACTAATCATATCTAGAGTAGCTTACAATAGCTATCTGCAACTAATACGTATACGGTATTACTTACAACATACCGCCACGTCGGTGGACGCGGCATGACCCTGGGGCGGGGTTTACGGGATGGAGCGGCGGGATCGACGAGCGACCGCGCGAGGAGGGATTTTTTGCCAGCCTTTCCCCTCCTACCTTCGGCAAGACCGAAGTCACGCGGGAGCTAGATTAGGCTGGCCCGTCGTCCCTCCCGAACGCCGACCGGCCTAGGCCGGTCGTCACCCTGGTTCGGCGGGAGCGGGCCGTGCATCGTGAAGGTCGAGCAGCAGTTTAGTTTTGTATTTCTCGACAAGTGGATTTATTTTTAGATCTGTTTTTCTTGATTACAAAGTTATTACTCTGTTACTGCCATTGGAGAGGTTGGGATTAGTGGTTAACGGTCTACCTCACGCTTCTAAGTCCTGTATGGCATAGCAAAAGGGGGGGCCCAGAGACGACAGCCGGTTCTTACTGGTAATGTTGTAAACAATTTCAAATTTCAAATTTCTCTCCAAGGGTGTTCGGGGGTTTTATTCCCCCCCGGGGAGGGTCTGATGCGGGTTGGTGGAGGTGTGCATTCAGGGGCGTGCGAGGGGGCAATGTGCGGAGGCGCGGCGGGAGGTCGTGCGGGACTTGATGCGGTATATGAGTAGGAGTTGATGCAGCCATTGGACAGTATGCGTGTGGAGCTGTGCAAGGATGCGAGACGTGTCGAGGCGTGCTTTGGAGACGAGTTTATCAGGAGGGTCGGTGCGGGCGGTGAGAAGGGAGGTGAGACTCAAGATGGTGGAGGAGTGCGGTGTACATGTCCGGCTCATGACGATGGGAAGGATGTCAACCATTGTGCCTGGCCAGTGGCTTCCGATGGCGTTTGCAAGGGGTGTGTATTTGGCACGCATGAGGTGAGCTGTTTGGAAGAGGTTATTGTCTCTGCAGTACTTCCATTCCCCTATCTAAATCTTTTTTATGGATGCGTAACGTCGGCGACCGTTTGAGTGACCAACGAATCGAGGTTCGAGGATGCGGATGAAGTCGGGTTTGTGTGCGGGGGGACGAAGCGTGGGGGGGAGAATCTCAGGAGGGAGGACGGCGGGACACGAGGTTAGGGAATCGGGCGAGAGACCTTCGTCAGCAGCAACAAGGCGGGTGAGCATGTGGGTGGGGTGAGGTGGGTGGCAGTCGAGTGGGGTGTGGGTAGGGGTGGGGGAAGCAAATGATTTTATGGGTTTGTTACCGAAGTCAGCTGTGATGGTTTCCCAGCGTCCTCCGTTGTGGCGCTCCAGTAGGGAGAGAAGGAGTTGTAGCGCGTTGTTGTGTCGGTCCTGTCTTAGGCCAGACATGGTGGGGTAGTTACCGGCCATGTGGCCGTTGCTAGTGAATTGGCCACATAGGGGGCAGCGCAGGGTGGGGTTATGAGTAAGAAGGCGGGTGTTGTGAACTCCCCATATGAATTCTTGCTTGTGTGTGAACTGGATATTTGTGAGGGTTGAGTGTTTTTTGTGGAAAGAGAAGTCGGCGCCGTCCTCCGCGGCGCGGGCGAGGAGGGCACCGTGTTTGGTTGTTTGCGAGAGGGGCGTGCGTGTGTGTTTGGTGCTGTAGGTGTGTGCGTCTGCTTTGAGGTTGGTGTACTTGTAGGGTAACGGGTCCCCTAGGGTTTGTGGAATGAGGGTGTATGGCCAGGTCCAGTGGCCTATCGAGACATCTGAACCTGTGGTGTATGTAGTGTCGGGTGGGTGACCATCCGCTACTCGGTTGGCGAGGGCGTCTGCGAGGTCGTTACCTAGGGAGCGGTTGTGTGCTTTGATTTTGCCGAGGTGTGTACGGATGCCTGCGTCGCAACGGGTTTTAAGGGTGTGTGCGATGGATAGGAGGGTGTCGCGGTGGATGTTGTGTCTGTAAGCTGAAGGGCAGTTTAAGTATCCTTGTATGAGGCGGAGGGAGCACGCACTGTCTGTGAGGAGGTGGGTACGACCAAGTTGGAGGCCTATATCTATGCCTGCTAATTCAGCGCGATTTATTGTGTGCGAGGGAGGGGTAGAGGTTACCAGGAGTCTGATATTGGTGTCCGAGGCGGGGTGGGTAGTTGCTGCTCCGAGGGGGGACGAGCTTCCTTTTTTCGAGCCGTCTGTGTATACAAAGTCCTGCCATTTCCAAGCAAGAGTACCTCTCGTGGGGGGTATGTTAGATGCAGGCGTTCTGGGAGGGGGTATGTGATGGGGTGAGTTGGATATGGGGGGAGGTGGTATATGCCTGCTGAGTGGGGTGAGTAGGTGTCGAAGAGGTGGAGGGGAGGGGGGGTGATGGTGGGGTTGGGGAGGTGAGTGTCGTAGATAGATTCGAGAGTGTTGTGAAGTGCGGTCATGGCTGTAGGCGGCGGGAGGGTGGAGAGTGCGAGGGGGTTGGCGACGAGGTATATGTCGACCATCCAGCGTGTGCCGAATGGGGTAGGGGTGGGGTTGCCCGTGTGTTGGTCGGGGGGTAGGAATGTGGTTGCGTCGTTGGGGAGGGTGTAAAGGTGGTGGGTGTATGGGGAGTTGATATATTTGGAGTGTCGGTAGGGTGTGTGTTCCCATCGGGGGAGGATGAAGTCTAGATGTATTTAGTACAGGCCTTGACCAGGCACAACTCTACACTAGACATTGGTCTAGTGTGTCGATATGCAGCTGTTGTTGGACTTAAGCTTCTTACTTCCTTTGTCCCGACACCAAGCCTCAAGCTGGTTGTCAGTGTGACTGTCCCTTACAGTGACTGTAATTGAGTATACTCTAGTTACCTTCCATATTGAACGTGTTTGC
>JAPMLY010001849.1:5000-43081 GCA_026401115.1 Tetraselmis chui | reverse complement strand
GTAGGAGAGGTAGTCGGAGGTTTGCAGGAGGGTTTGGGCGAGGGGAAGGGGGCCTTTGTTGGTACTACAGCGACGGAGTGTGCGTATGAGTTTACGCGTCTTTTTAGATAGCCAGGTAGGGTTAACGGATGCAGTAGTGGGGCGGGGTTTTTTCGGGGGAAGGAGGGGCCAGATAGTGGCTGCGTGGTCCATGTGTTGGGAGAGTAGTGTGGTGAATTTGGATGCTAGGGTGTCGAGGGTGTCGGGAGTGGCCTGGCAAGGGGAGGTATTTATGATTTCCGCGTGGAGGGAGGCTATGCTGTTGAGAAGATGGGGTGTGCTACGTTGGTAGGATGTAATGTGATGTGGCTGGAGGGGGAGTTTAAAGGAGAATTTGCGGGTGGTGTGGTGAGGGCGTGGTGTGTCGTGGGCCGCGGGTGGTCGAGCGATTAGGGAGGAGGGGGCAGGAATGACGAGGTGAATCGCCGAGTGGTCGGAGAAGTGTGAAGGAGAGGTAAATGTTGAGCATGCCGGAGGGTTGAGGCTTAAGGGGGAGGGGGGTGGAGTGAGCCAGTGGTCGAGGCATCCGTCGCTGCGGGGGAAGGTGGGGAGGGGGGGGTGGAGCGGTCGAAGGTGGTGTTTGAGGAGGGTGGTGAGGGCGGGGTTGCCCTGACCTGGTGTGGTGGTCGTTTGGAAGTCGCCTCCCCAGAGGACACGGTGTGTTGGGTAGTCGTCCGTGAGTCTGAGGCCCCATGCCGCGACCTCCGCGTATAGGCGGGTGAGCTGAGTGCTGTGGAGTTGCGGCATGTAGACCCCGAGAAGGAGGTAAGGGTCACCTGAGTGGGGCACGAGTTTAAGTCCTGCGATGTGTGGGATTAGGTGGGGAGGAGGGGTGAGGACGGTTGCGGTGCTGAATGATTCTCTGCGGACCGCAAACAGAACACCTGCGGAGGGTAATGGCACAGCTGAGTAGCGAGGACGTGAGCTTTTGAGGAGGTAGTGGGGAAGGGCGACTCGCCAGCGTGATTTGTGAGTGGAGTGGGTGGTTTCGGTGAGGATGAGGATATCTGGGCTGTGAGTGGCGGCTAGGTGCTCCACATCCATGATAGATGTGTGGAGTCCCCTGGTATTAAGGTTGATGAGGTGTAGGGGTTGTGGAAGGTGATGGGGGAGGATTGGTGTGGGGTGCGGGCATGGCTTGAGGGGGGGGTTGGTTTGGGGGGGAGTGTTGTTGCCGGGTGTGTGAGTGTTGGAGGTGGTAGGGTGTGTCAGGTGAGGGGGTGTGGTGTGGTGGTGGGTGGGGGGTAGGGCAGGTAGATTGGGGGGGGGGGGGGGGGTGGGGGGAGGGGTGGAGTGGGGGTGGGTATGGGGAAGGGGGTTGGAGAGGGGTGTGTTTGTGTGGGTGAGGGGGAGGTTTGATGAGGGTGAAGGGCTGCCAAAAGGTGTGAGCGTCCGATAGGAAGGGGGGTGGAGCGAAAGACGTGGTGCCACAATAAAGAGTGGAGGGAGTAGACAGAGGTCCTGGGGTCGAATTGCGGGGGGTTGTAGGCTTGGTCTGCAGGGGCCGTGAGAACAAAGTATGTGTGAAGGAGGACGTGGGTGCCGCAGGACCACGCGCGAGATATGTCGTTCTGTCGAGGGGGGTTGAGGAGGCGAGGAGAGGGGAGGATGGGGGGGGGGGACGAGTTCCAAGAGGCGAGGAGGGAGAGAGTGCGGGTGAGGAGGAACGGTGGAGGGTTGTGGTGGAGTGAGTCGACCCAGGTGGCGGAGTCGTGCGTCACGTGGAGGAGGCCAAAGTGGGAGTGTTGCCATGTGAGGACAAGGAGGGAGTTGTTGGGTGTGCCCGGTCGGGGAGGTGCACCCCTGTTGGCGAGGTTAGTCCAGTGGCTGGGGTAAACGCGATGGTTATGAAATGTGTCCACTTCAATGTTTGTGATGATAGAGTAAGTGTTGCGGGAGTTAGAGTGAAGTTTAGCAAGGGAGGTGGCAATGCAGGAGAGGTTTGAGAGGTCCTGGTAGTGGCCCCATTGGAAAGAGAGAATGGCCGAGGGGTCGAGGGGCCCGATAGGGGTGGGAAGGCCGTGTTCAAGGTTCAAATCGTACAGGTAGTTGTGAAGTTGAATGGCGCAGGTTGTGGGTGAGAAGTGCGGCGGAAGAGTGTCCCTGTGTGGGTTGGTTACACTATGGTTACGGATGTCATTGGGAGGGTGGGGGAGAAGGGGTTGGGGTCGGACCTCCGGGCCTGCTGGCCCGTCTGTGGTGGAGTTAGGGACGGCGGGTGGCCCTATTGGCCGAAGAGAAGTCAGAAGGAGTGATGAGAGGTCCAGTGGATGGGGATGGCTCCGCAGCGGCTTCGTCGTTGGACAGGTCTTCGTCTGGGAGGTCGTCGAGGTCGAGGGCCGATGTTGCAGGGGAGGAGTCTGGAAGGGGGAGGCTGGAAGGGTGTGTTGTGGGTGTGCGGCTAGGGGACCGGTAATCGGGTTGGGTGTTATGCTGGGTAGGGGGGGGGGTGTGGCGCTTGATTGTCGGGGGTGTGCGTGTTGTGTGGCGGTGTGGGGGTGAGGCCTGGGTCTTTTTGGTTGTGGGTCGGGAGTGTTTTGATACTCCTGATGGGGGGGCGGGTTTAAGTGCGGGGTTTGTGGGGGTACGCTTTGATGGGGAGGAGTCCATGGGGTCGTGGCGGGGAGGGGAGGGGGCCAGGGGGTGGTGGGGGGTTGGTGTTGTGTTGCGGTCAGAATCTGGGTGTGGGGGGGAGGGGGGGGGAGGGGGTTGGTGTCCCTGGGATGGGTGAGAGGAGGCAGGGGCGGGTTGTGTGAGAGGGGTGGATGAGGAGTCCATGTGGTCCGCTGAGGATTCGAAGATGGTGGGGAGGGAGGTTGGGGGGGGTGGAGCTGTGGCGGGTATGGATGGAGGGGCTTGATGGTGAGTCGGGGAGGGTTGTGTAGAGGGGGCGGGGGAGGGGGAGCGACGTTTTTTGGAAGGGCGTGGGGTGTGAGAGTGAGGGGGCGGGGGTGAGTGGGAGGTGGCCAGTAGGATGTCAGGGAGGGAGTCAAAGTCGAGGGGGGCATCATCGGGGGTGTCGAGCATTGAGCCATCTGCAGGTTCCTGTTGCCAGGCCTCGTAGGTGTTGGTGGCCTGGAGGTGACCTGTCCATTCAAGGAGGAGGGAGGGGGGGTTGCGGAGGAGGGTTTTGTTTTTTGTGATGGTGAGTGGGGGGGGGGAGGGGGTGGTGTGGAAAATGGGGTCCGAGATGCGGGACCTGCCGAAGATGGAGTAGTGGTGTGGTGTGATGTAGAGTGAGCATGTGGTGTGGGTGGGGGTGCCTCGGTGGATGTAGGTGTGGGGTAGGGGAATGGTGGCGGTGCCGTTGGTGGAGACGAGGATGCAGTACATGGTGGTGGTAAGGGAAATTTGGATGCTGGTGGCGATGTGAGGGGAAGGGGAAGGGTGGGAGCGGAAGTATGAGCCATCAGGAAATTTTTGGAGGGAGGCATGAAGGGATAGGTTGAAGGGCGGGGGGGAGGGTCGGTGTGAGTGGGTGTGGGAGTGTGCGTATTCAGAAGCTGTTTGGTGGAGGAGGGTGGAGAGCCAGTGTGAAGGAGGAATGGAGCCATTGGGTGTGGGGCAAGGTAGTGGGAGGGGGTGGGGTGATTGGATGAGGACTGTGGTGAGGCAGGTGTCAGCCCAGGAAGTGCCTGGGACATGGCCTGTGAGTGGGGGGGGTGTGATGATGATTGTGTAGTTTTGGGGGGTAGGGGGTACTGAATGAATGGCATTTTGTAGGGTTGCGTGAAAATGTACAGGGCCTGATTGTGAAAGGAGTGGGTTATGGGACGGGTGGAGGATATTCATCCAGAAGGAGGTGGGATCGTTCTCAACCTGTATGGGGTCGCGTGTCGGTTGAAGGGCGTCCGCGATCTGAAGGAGGAGTTGGACGGGTTCAGGGAGGGCTTCCATACAGGGGGTAGGGTCGGAGGCGATGGTGTTCCAGGTGTCGACGAGTTCCGTGGTGAGTCGATCGAGGAGGAGGGCCTGTAACAAAGGAACGACGTCTGGGCCGGAGAGATGAGTGAACAGGGGGGAGCTAAGTTTCACTCGTCGGCCTGAAACTGCGGGAACGACTACAGCTCGGATTATCTGAATTTCCTGCTGTCTCAGAGTGTTGAGGAGGTGGGGGTCGGAGGTGGCGCGCGGTGGCGTCGGACCACCCGACGGGAGTTCACGCTGGCGTGAAGCAAGTTGATAAAGTAGGCCAACGGATATACAGGAGGTGGGGATGTCCAGTCGGACCTCCTGGTGGCCATGAGAGAGAGCGACTGGTAGAGGTGTGCGATCAAGTTGTTGGGGCATAGCAGGGTGGGAAGTGCGGGTGACAGAGGCCGTCCAGCGCGCGCGATGGGCGAGTTCCCGTCCGATTATATTTTTCACGCGGGCTGGAATATCGGTTAGGGCATGAACCTTCTCGAGAAGCCATCGCCGAGCGAGAGAGCAAGCGGAAAGAAGCATGTGTGATGAGGAAGTCGTGTCCGGGAGGAACATGCCGTGGAGCCAGAAGCTGGCAGTGTCAGGGGGGGTAGAGGAGTATTGGCCTGTCAGGAGGTATGAGTCGATCAGGCGAGCCGAGAGGTTAACGGCCCTACCGAGAACTGGGGCAGTCGTTGGAACTGAAAGGACGAGGGGGGTTTGAAGGCCCGTGCCCGGAGTAGGGTCCAGTGGCGTTCCTCGCCCATGTTCCGCGTTCTCGAGTTGCGGGGCAGTGAGGAAGGGTGCAAGGGGGTGACCCACGAGGCGGTTGCGGGGTCCGATGTGGTCGTCCGCGAAGAGGGGTGTAGGGCGGTCCTTAAGAAGGACCTGCTTGTAGGAGTCCGGGAGGTGTGAAGTAGACATGGTGATCGGTCGTAGGATGTCGATGTGATTTGGTTTGGTGTTCGCAATGTGGGGAGAGGAATGGTTAGAGGTGGTCAGCGTGTGTTGGCGGCACACGACCAGGTCTGATGGGACCTGGGTTTGTTTTTCACGGACGTCTGATGGGAACGTCCGGACGCTCGGAGGGGCGCGTGAGAGTGCGCCGGCTCCGTGGGAGAGTGATTTTTGTAATATTTATGATACGCACGAGTGTCGTAGTATTGGACGGAGTACTCTGAATGTTTGAGATGTAGGCGGCGCAGATTCCGGCATGTGAATCGAATTCAAATTTGTGAAAGCTGCGCCTTGGAGTGTGTACCGTCTGATGTGCCTACGGATCCACTGACCTGGGTGAGCGAGGCTCGGGTGGGGAGAGGTGATCGGTGCCCGTCGTCCGACGGGCCCTGTGGTCACCAGTCTATCGCTCATAGGGAGGCCAGGCCCGGAGCGAAGACGGTCGGCGTTGCTCATCCGAGCTACCGACCCATCCCCTATATTTTATTACGTCAGTAGTACTTTAGTAGTACTTTGGATCTTTTTACTGTCTTTAGTGACGGTAGGATACGTTTTTAACGATTACTTACAATAACTGGTACCGGAGCCAACGATTACTTACAATAACTGGTACCGGAACCAACGATTACCTACTGAACCTAGGGTTCGGACCCCGCGATTACCTGTGATTCTAGGGTTCGGACCCCGCGATTACCTACTGAACCTTGGGTTCGGACCCCGCGATTACCTGTGATTCTAGGGTTCGGACCCCACGATTACCTGTGATTCTAGGGTCCGGACCCCGCGATTACCTGTGATTCTAGGGTCCGGACCCACGAGACCAAGTGCGAACCCGAGTAGTCTCGTGGATTCGCGGCTCCTTAGGATCCGGATCCAGTCCGTGTTCTAGGGTCCGGATCCCGCGATTACCTGTGATTCTAGGGTTCGGATCCAGCGAGTATCTGTGTTTTCGGTTCCGGAACCGAGTACATGAGTACTTCTAAATTTTTGGTTCCGTTGGATTCGTTGGGTTCGCGATTCCAACAAGTACTCGAAGTACTCATGCAAATTGATACAAATTGCGCATTTTGGGGGAAATTTGTACTGCAAATTCAATTTTTATATCTCTACTAGTTCTATGCGCCTGCTCATGCTTGGATCCCATAGAGTAGATTTTGACTGAGATATCCTGTACACCCTATCTGAATTCCCAACAAACTCCTCTTCTGTATGTTGGATAGCCGTCGATGACAAGCTCTTCGCTGCTCTAGACGGTCTACTACTTCCCTTTAGATAGGAGTTGATGTGGACGGGCAGATTATGGTGGATTTCAAGCGCGTACGCACCGTTTAACTGGCCCTTGGGTGGGCTACAATCGATTCAAGGCTGCGGAATGACAACCATCAGGGCTATTGAACCAATCCTAGACATACACCTCAGCAGATTTGCATTGTCAAATACCTCCCCAAAAAACAGCGTGTCACTTCGGGCCACCACAGAATCGTGAGATACTCGGAATCGTGAGTACTGATTGGGTATCGCGATTCCACATCGTTTTGCGAGGATGAGGTACTCGCGATTACCGCGGATCCATTAAGGTACGATGAATACCGGATCCAACGATTACTTACAATAACTGGTACCGGATCCTACGATTACTCACAATAAATGGTACCGGATCCAACGATTACTTACAATAATTGGTACCGGATCCAACGATTACCTGTGATTCTAGGGTCCGAACCCCGCGATTACCTGTGATTCTAGGGTCCGGACCCACGAGACCGAGTCCGAACCCGAGTAGTCTCGGGGATTCGCGGAGCCGTAGGATCCGGATCCAATCCTTGAATGTGCGGTGTGTGAGGTCGGGGCGGAAGAGTTGGTATAGGTGTCGGGAGCGTGGATATGGATTTGTGTGGTTTGAGGAGGGTGGAGAAGATGGGGGCGCGGAGTAAGACTTGTGGCCATGTGGTGATGTTGTTGTGCCATAAGGGAGTGAGGCGGTGGAGAAGGGACTTGTCTGTTCGGCGGGGTGTGAAGTCGCAGTATGCTTGTTTGTATGTGTGTGGTTCGGTGATGTGGGCGGCTTTGTCACGGAGAGAGGCGAGGAGGGTATCGTCTTGGCGGGTGAAGTGGGCGTGGAGTGTAGAGGCGAGGGGAGAGGGAGGGATATAGTGGAAGAATGTGCCGGGGTCGCGTTGGGCTCGGACTAGGCATCTGAGTGCGGGCGGGGAGGAGCCGTGTGACATGATGGTTTATGTGGGCCATTTGTTGTATGTAGTGGAAATGTTGTTGATGTGTGCTATGGCCACGTGGCCTCTATATCCGGGGGTGTTCATAAGTTTGCGTAGGTGACAAAATGTGAGTTGTGCTGCGTCATCTTTGAGGGAGGGGATGCCGTAGCCGAGGTCGGAAGTGGTGCGGTGGAGGGTTGTGCGGGGGTTTCAACCCTATTGTAGCCAAAAAACTGATTACAAGAAGAACAACATTAATACGAACAGGGAAAATGGGAGGGGAAACAAAAGGGCAAGAGTGACAAGAGGATCACGGAATCCAAAGCACGGCAAAAGGACGCGCTACATTGTGCACAAACCTAGCATACTAAACTAAGGAAACTCCTAGGCAACGCAGAGAATGCAACACGTGGAGGCGACAAGCGGCGCCTCACGCGCCGCTCGAGGAAGCACGGGACGCTTGCGGCCCATGGCACGGGTGAAGAGCGCCGTGGCAAGAGAAGGCATCCCATCCGATGAAGAAGCGGCCTCCACACCGTCTACGGCGGCGGACAAATCGCGGAAGACTTTGTCCGCGTGAGCAACATGGACGGCAAGTGAGACCTTTCGGCGCCATGAGGCCAACAGCTTGCCCACATGCATCCCTTTAGAGGCGGCTGCCTACTTGGCGAGTTCCGTCAAGAAAGCCGCGGCGTGGCCGCCGAGAGTACCAAATTCCGTGAATGCAAAGGGAATGAAGCGGATATCGGAGTAACTCCTAACTCCCTCCGAGTACTTCGCGAACTTGGTCTTCTCACCACGGCGTACAATGACTTTCGGAGATGGGGGGCTAGAAACGCCGAAAAAACCGGAAACCACGGCATCACGGACAAGCTTTGAGCCGCGGATGCCGTGATAATGCAAGACACTCACATCCGCGGGGAGGCCGTCGTTGCCGTTGGGGAGTTGACCTAACATCTTGGGGTCTGTGAGAACCTCGACGCCAACCCCGAGTGCGCCACGAACCTCGGAGATGATTTCTGCAAGGGCCGTCACTAACCAAGAGTTAGCGGTGTGGACCGAAGCATCTCCGCCGCATTGAGCCAAATGGTCGGCAAATGTAGTGGCCCACGCATGGTCCGACATGTCAACACCCGCCGGCGCGAACGCACCCCGCATAGCTTGAACCGAGAGATGGCAAGAAGCACATGCAGTGGGGGAGCGTAGAGAAGAGGGGATCCGGGATGAGGGTAGGCCGAAGATGCGATAGACCGCGACGCGGAAAACTACATCGTAGTGCTCAAGGAACTTGTCACGGAGCTCGCCAAGGCGACTCGAAGTAGGCGGGTCCGAAGCCAAAAACGCAAGGGCGCCGTAGCCGAGACGAGATACAAAACGCCTAGACTCCGGTCGAGCGCGATTTGAAAACGTGGGAACGAGCTTCGCGAAGCGAAGCAAGTTGACGCGCTAACTGATGTCGGCTTGTAGCTTTGGAAAGATGCCCGTGGCAAACGTAGAAAGGGGCACGAGCGAGGGTAAGCTATCAAGGGACCGAGCAATTTGCTCGTTGTTTGATCGAGCTTCGGCTACGCAGCCTGCGCGAGCCACCGTTGGACGTTGCGGGGGAAGCATCGCTAAGGCTGTGGTTATCAAGGGTTCGGACTCGACGAGAGCGTGAGAACCGCACACGGCATCTAAGCGCGCCCACGACGAAGCGAGTTCTAACGATCACATGGGTACCCTAGTGTAGTCCCCTCTGCAATTTTCGAATTGCGGGATACAGTCGATGCACCCCCCTTGCAGTTAAGAGTGCAGCGCAACCCTTGTGGAAACCATGAAGCTAAAAGGAAAAAGGAGGAAAAAAGCCCCACATCAAGCCTAATTTACCACCATTCCGTGTATTTCGCGTTTCGCGGATATTAGCAAAGTTCACAAAAAAACCGGCCTTTAACTATGTATATGTAAGGGACCATCATGGAGGGACACATTGACTACCCAACTATTTGCTTAGACTCCCTTGATACTAACACATTGTTTTTACAAGAAAAGGCTGTGGAAACCACAAAGCAAAAAGGAGCAATGAGGGAAAAACTCAACATGCCCAAGCCCGAGGAACATGAAGGTCTGCCACTCCCTTGATAGTTTGATTCATCCTATAAGACAATTTTTATTTCGGATCGAAAAGGCAATGGTATCCACAAGGCAAACAGGCGGAACAAGGAGGAAAAAACCCCCACAGGGCTAAGAAAACAGATAGAAAATAATTAACGGACATACATGAGACTACGCACAAAAACGAAATTAGAGGATGACATCACAGACAATCCCGTGATTTTCTTGTCACTCTTGCCCTTATGTTCCCCCTCCCTTTCTCCCTGTCCGTGCTTATGTTGTTCTTCTTGTAATCCATGCATAATAGACAACATGAAAATGGAAATGTACTTGTACAATCTACCTGGTATGGTACGTACGAGGAGAGTAGTGCACGGTTTAATAAGTAGTATTTCATCGAAATTTTTCTGCCGCGCTGGCAGTAGGTGCAATCCAATCGATACATAATCGAAGCTCACCACAGTAAATATTGCGCGCTCTCTTGTCCTCAGGCTTCCAGCCGCCATCCGGGCCCACACTGTCCGCCTGCGCGAACCCCTCCCCGCCTGGCACGACGTGACATTTCCCTGCGTGGTTTGACAAACGGCAGGGTGGAGCCGTCCTCTTCTGACTTGTGCCTTTTCAGGTACGGCTGGGGGGTGGCCCGTATAGCGAGTGTGGGTCACAGAGGTGCTTCCTGAACTCTGGAGAGCCGCGGGGGGTGCAGCTCTTGTTGGCGTACATACCGCTCTACAGGCAAACAAAAGACGCGCGTTGCGCGCGCTTCTCCCGGGTTCACTCTCCTCTTTACTCCTTCCTCCCCCAGCGCAGCCTGCCCGGATTGAGCGGGGGTTAGACCAGCTTGTGCAAGTTTCGTCTGCCGTGGCCCCTATGTTTTCAGGAAGGGCTTGTCGGGTCGAAGGGCAACCGTTTCCCTCTCGAGCCGTGATTCTATTTCTAGTACCGTACTTAGTGTCTGTGTTTCTGCCGTGTAGCACTACTGCTGCCCTCTCGCCCGCCTTTTCACCCCTTCCTTACCAGCTACACGCGGGTTTGATGTATCGTGCATATGCTTTCAGCCCCCAATTCCAACGAGGTATTCAGTAGCCTTACAGATAGATAAACTGGTCTCTCCCACGCACCAGATCCTGCTCCCGTTTCTTATTCCTTCACTCCTACTAACAACCACAGGTTTCTCATTGTTTACCCATATATCCGTTTTTTCTCTCGCCGTCTCTGAATATACATTATGTGTCAGCACAGAATTTCGATATTATTTTATCTGTCAGGCTTCGCACGAATTTATGTTTGGGATTGAAAGGCTTTTCGTAGAATGCTCCTGGGTTGGACTCGTTGTGGTTCGTACAATTTGCCGTGATCGGGGAGCGCTCTGCATGCTTTGTGACTCACCCTCGCCATCTTCTGCCCTGTTTACGTAGGCCGATAAAGGCGGGAGACTCGGCAAGCATCTGCTTAGGCTACCCTTGGAGCGCACGCTTTCTCCTCTGAGTCAATCGGGTGCTCGCCAGCAACTGCTGGCAATAAGCTCGGTTTCCCAGGAGCCCTGGGATCTTTAGCTTCGGAAGGCTGCAGCAGCGCGAGCCGCCATGGCGCTCGATATCAGGATCGCTGGGAAGTTCAGGTTGGGGCGGAAGATAGGCAGTGGTAGCTTCGGCGACATCTATCTCGGGACGCATATCCAAACTGGGGAGGAGGTGGGCATCAAGCTCGAATCAATAAAGACCAAACACCCTCAGCTGCTGTACGAGAGCAAACTGTACAAGATTCTGCAAGGCGGCACCGGCATCCCCAACGTCAGGTGGTACGGCGTCGAGGGCGACTACAACGTCATGGTGCTCGATCTTCTGGGGCCCAGTCTAGAGGACTTGTTTAACTTTTGTAACAGACAGTTCTCCCTGAAGACGGTTCTCATGTTGGCTGACCAGGTGAGCGCGCTTTTTCATTCTTTGTTTCTGTATTTAGGAGAGTGCTTTGAATGGAGAAAGGGAAAGGATAAGGGCTTTGCTTAGCGCTGTTGTGTGATTGTTTTTGTAGGTTATCAGCAGAATTGAGTTTGTGCACTCCAAGAGCTTTATCCACCGCGACATCAAGCCGGATAACTTCCTGATGGGCCTGGGCAAGAGGGCCAACCAAGTGAATGTGATTGATTTTGGGCTGGCTAAGAAGTACCGCGACCCAAAGACGCACATTCACATTCCTTATAGGGAGAATAAGAACCTCACGGGCACCGCCCGCTACGCCAGCATCAACACCCACCTGGGCATTGAGCAGAGTCGGCGTGATGATGTGGAGTCTCTGGGCTACGTGCTCATGTACTTTTTGCGCGGCAGCCTGCCTTGGCAGGGGCTGAAGGCTGCCACCAAGAAGCAGAAGTATGAGAAGATCAGTGAGAAGAAAATGTCCACGCCCATTGAGGTTAGCTTCCCTGTTGCGGTTGATATTACACAGACAGCAGGGGGGAGAAGTTAATCTTCCGATACATACGCGTTCGCATGGAAAGTATATGGGGTTTTAGCGTTCCCGTTTTGTGGAATTATTCGGTTTTGCAAGTATTTTTCAGCGTTGGGACATTGTGCTTATGCTATTTTGTGTGTGTGTTTGCTTGTGCGTGGGGAGTAGGTCCTCTGCAAGGGCCACCCGGAGGAGTTCCGTACCTACTTTCAGTACTGCCGGTCTCTCCGCTTTGATGACAAGCCCGACTACGCCTACCTAAGGAAACTGTTCCGGGAGCTGTTCACCCGGGAGGGCTACCAGTGGGACTACGTCTTTGATTGGACCATTCTGAAGTACCAGCAGGCTCAACAGTCGGGAAGCTCCCGTGCACCTGCCGCCCGCCCCGCGGACGCTAAGGATGGCGACAAGGGCGCCACTGGCAGGTTGGAGGGCAACACCTCGCGCTCAAGGCCAGAATGATGGTGAGTGCTATCAATCGCCCCATGCTACACTTTAGTGATATTGTTTGTATATAGAAAGGGGAGTTTGATCGGGAAATTCGAATTGTGTGTATCATGCAGACACGCGGGCGATTACAATGCACAGCCTGTTTCTGCGTGGGTGCGAAGAAGAGTAACTTGCGGTCTTTCCGGCGTTGAGATGGCGCTTCCAGTTCAGAAGTTTTTCCCCTTCTTTGCTGCTGCGGAACGGGAACCCCAGCTCATTGGTGGTATGTCGCAGATGTTTCACGCACACCTCACCCGCGCGGTGTTCATGCCGGCACATCCCCCTATCGAGTGCGCTTGTAGTAGGCCCTCCACCCCCCTCCCACCCCCTTCTCACATCCCCACCCCATTTCATAGCACTACTGATGGCGCGTGCCTGGTGAAGCAATTCGACCACCTGCCGTGCCTGTCAGCCCTACTACTAAGCCGTGGAGTTCCATTGGGAATCTCAACTGTGTAATGATAAATGTGTAGTCCCCAGCAGTCGCAACAGTATGCACTTCATTTCTAACACGTCTGGACATGTGTTTACATGCTTCTATGGAGGTATTTTGGCTGGCAGACAGGGAGTTGGGGATATGTTCGGGTGGGGAAATGTTGGAACTCGAGCGAATCACCTGAGCAAGTTTTTCGTATATTATTGGGGTCGGTATCGAGGAAAAAGAGGTCATTCTGATGTGATCCGTACAGGCACGGGTGCATGTATATTGATGTAGGTGGGATCATTTGACATATCAGTTGGGGTTAGAAGAGTACATGTAACTGTAGTATTTGTGAGGCAAAGCTGAATATCTGCTGTGAGGGTGTAATGTAACCATGCGGAAATACAATGATCACTTACGGTCTCAAGTGGCAACTAACAACATGTACCGGTAGTGTTGTGGACAAGAGGGCATCATGATCACGGCGTCATTGAAACGGCGGAGTTTGACCTGGCATGTAGATATGTATATATATCCTAGACATACACTCTTCCCATAAAGTCCGTTACTAGTGAAATAGGGCCTTTCGCGTAGGGCGGGTGTTTACCATGTAGGGTTTCTAGGGTTTAACTGTACTTTAGCTCGTTGAAAAGGCGGGCCGAAACTTGTGTTAACGGTAAGGCTAAGGGGGAAGCGGGGCACAAATGGGCCCCGTCACGGCTACGATATGACGTATTAGGGTTTGCGGCCCAACCCCGATTTCGGTGTATACCCTGATTCGGGCGCCCCGGAATTCGGATTTGCCACGCTTTGGCTCGTAAAAAATCCCGAAATGGGCGACACAACATGCGGTTTTTATGATCCCAGCATGTTGTCCGCAAACATGGGATCACGTGGGTGTAGATGGCATGTGCCGTTAATATGCTTGACGTGGGTGGGCTCGGGGCCGGAAAACCACAGCTTGGGAGGCTTAAAAAAGCCTAACTTCGCCGTACAATGTCCGATTCGAGTAAACTAAGTTGCAAGTGGAAGCCCTTCCCCCAAGTAAATATAAGTTTTCAACTTGATGCACGCCTACCGGCCGGTTTTCGCGTCAAATCCGCCGTCCGATGTCATCCAAGCCCTCGTACAACCAAATAAAGCTTTTAGGGTTTCAAAATCTGCCACATTCGCGCGGGGCTGGCAACCCCCAGACAGGTGGTACCCGCATACCCGCTCCGCTAATACGCTCAACAATCAGCGCTCTATATTTCTTCTATTCACGGCGTTGCCCCTTTCATGCCCCATGATGGCATGGTGCCGTGCCCTTTGCCGCCGGCGAGATGAAGGCCCGTGCTAGGGTACTTTGAAAGCTCCCCGCCATTTTTCACGCCCGGCGATGCGCAAGTTTCTAAGGCCAACGATCCGCGCGCCAGGGTGTTAACACTCCAAGTCAACTGCCCCTCAAGCCCAATAGGCCCCCAGCCCGTGCTCCTTGGTGGCATTTCCGGGCACGTGGCAAGAAAAACCAGTGCCCACGACATGCCATTCTCGGTGTCGCCGCTTTGTAGACGGCCGGGCGCAACACAGTCGGCGGATATTAGTGCAATTGTGCAAACATGCTGAGAACCCAGTGTCGAGTAGTCTCCCGGCTTGTCGCGACACTGCGTGTGCCGAGCCACGCATAGAGGCGTGCATAACCTGCACATGCACGAATTTCGGCCCGCAAAATATGGGCCGAAAATCCAACGTGGGTGCCCACAATAATTGGGGCGTGCCGGTAAAGGTGCTCACGTCAGTGAACAACGCGCCGTGGTGTGCTGTTCGAAAATCATTATTCTACCCCCCAATCGAGTTGCATGGCCATCGCGGCAGTGCGTGGCGGGTAATTAAATACGTGCCGCTAGTAACGGACTTTATGGGAAGAGTGTATATATCTTACATATATGATTAGATTGGAGAATCAGGGTAATAGATTTTAGGGCTTAATCAAACCTAATACCTGGGTCGTTTGCAGTTTAGAGGTAGACGAATACTGCAGGTACTGTGGTAAGTAGAGGTATGCGCTAGGGGGCATGGTCACGGTGGTCGACATCGAGTCACCTGTGATTGAAAACTTAGGGTTACGTAGGGTTATATTCACATTCAGAGCACAGGCATAACTGATTGACATGAGTCAACTTCCTATGGTGCTGTGGCCTATGTATCTGTACCCAAGTCATCACGGTCAGTGGCATCCGGCAATAGTTTCGGGGTGTATAATTAGGGTTTCCCAATTTGTTTGTTTTTAGGGTAAATCCCTAACTAAAAGCCTACTTCAACGATTCTCGTATGTAACGGTCAAAAGAGACATATGACTATGATGGATTTTCGACGGCGTGATCGAAGCTTGGCACGCTCAGGCTGCATTGCGGGTGGCAGCTGACTCCCAAGCTTAGGGTTGATTTCAGAGGTGTTGATACACACCTACAGTTCCAAACGCAGATACGCGCAGGAGCCATATCAAACGCCACCAATAACAAGTGGTGGTCTGCTTGAGACAGGACGAAGCATTATCATTATTGTGGCAAGCATAGATAGACAGACCAAGACTTAGGGTTTGACAATGAGACAATTAGAGAACGCGTAGGAAGATAGCGGGGTCATAATTATAATTTTACCGTCATTTGGAGTGTGCGTGTTCCTAGAGAAAATGTTTCGGGTATCGTTGCAAGGCCCTAAAATGCAAGGTAGTACCCATCGAAATTGATGAGAAACAAAAAAGATTGCAATGACGCAGATTGGTTCGCATACCAGTGGCAGTCCATTACAGATATAAATTTACATCGTTTCACAATCTGTTTTGTTCGGGAGCATTTACGGTTCATAGCCACCGACAAACGACGTGACTTGTGTTTTCGTACAAGTACTTGGTCCGCAAAAAAAAATCCAGAATTAAATTGGCAGCAACTGATTAATGCGCGCGTCTCAGTCGTGGCATCGTTATTTGCTGTGTTCTATACCAGAACAGAGAGTAGTGGATGTCAGCATTGCAAGTCTTTATGGTGCTTCTGGAACGCGATCTGACGCGCATCCCGGTACAGCTTCCAGCGCTGAACGGGCTTACAGTTGGGGTCGTACACGGCCGAGCGGTCAAGCAGCCACACGGCAGCTTTGGAGTTGCCTTTCTGGAGCTCGAGCAACCCCCACGCCTGAAACGAACGGACACAGGGCGCGCGCGTTTACGAAATCAGTCGAGGCTTGCTGACGGGAAATAACCTATAGATACGACGGGAGACTCAGAAGAGCGATGATTTTAGTGCCGCGTGTGATAATCGTTAATGTAAAGCTGATTTATTTGCTTATTTATTGGGGTGTGTAAGGTTTTCGATGATGCAAATATGAACATACCCAACTTTGCTGACAAACGCAATCGCTCGTGTCGTATCGTTGACAAAGGCGGGTTTTCGGTGATACGCGGGATATACCTGACACAGGCACGAGCTTTTTGGGTTCAGCTGTAGTCCACGCTGCAGGACGGCCCTACAGCTGTCGTAGTCCTTCAGCTGAATACCACGGGCTTTCTTCTCCATCTGTTGGTCACGACACGAAAAACAACACGTCGGATGGGGTTGAGTGGTATAACTCGGCATACATTCGTCGCGCGAAATCCAAACGTTCTGTTGTGCAGATGTATCGTCGAGGTAACAGGATATCCAACATTCACAGTCGAGCTAGAAGTCAGCTAACAAGCACAGCAATACGGCTGACAATAGTGTCGGATTATATGCAAGTCGGAAATATATGTGGGATACGACAGGTGTTCGTACGGGTACTGCGAAAAAAGGCGCACAACCGAGCATGGCACATACCTGCGCCCATGAGACCCAGGCACGGCAGAGGTTTGGGTAAGTCATGACGATAGCTTGAAACACGCGGCGAGACTTCTCGAAGTCTTGTTGCCGTGCAAGTTCCAGCGCGCGCTCGTACCAGCAGGCGCCGCGTGGGTCGATCCCCTGCAGCTGCGTCAGCGTCGCCGTTTCCAGCGACAAAGGCAATCCGAGCGGCGGGCCCTCCGGCCCGGGCTTCCAAGCCACGGCAGGCCGGCGACGGACTTTATCCATCTTGTGCAAGGTGGGGCTAATTGTCTGCGAGATTCGTGCCTGAAGGGCAGAGGGTAGTCCAGAGGAGGGCGCAGCATCGGATGTTGTATCGTTTCCTGAACGCCCAGCGCCAATGCGGCTCCGAGACGGCTTCTTCTGCTGGCGTTGTCCTTGGGCAGTCAAACTACTGGGGCGAGGGAGAGCCGCGGTACCAGTAGCGAGGTTGCCCGAATGAAGCCTTTGCTGGGAAGAAGTAGCATTAGCTCCGGTTGTACCGAGAGCGGTGGGGGGTCTCACACCTGGTAGGCACATATCGGGGACTGGAGAGTGGAAAAGGGTTTGTCGAGTTGGTGTCGGTGCTTTACAGTGACGTGTTTGTCGAGTCCGACGAAAAAAAAATGGTGGAGGGAGGTTGGCGTTGACACTCGGGCCTTCCGGAGAGCATGTACCTTTCACCGGCCAAAACAATTTAGATATTAAGAGAGCTCAAGCCTTCGTAACCCAGCAGAAGGAAAGGTGGGAGAAGGTGTGGGTGCTCGGAAGTCTGCTGTTGCTGTTGATGTATGCCTCGGCGGGGCTTTTGAGGGCATCAGCTCGCACCGCGACTGACTGGCGCGGGCGCTTCTTACTTCTTGCTTGTCGCGCCAAAACCATGTGGAATGCCAGCTCAGCATCAGCATGTTGATTTCGCGAAGATATGCCCTCATTTTACCGGTTGACATTTGAATGGTTTAACGGGTGCATGAAAATATCGGTATTTTTACGACCATAAATCGTACGAAAATCAGGCGCGTCCACGTGTGCGTGTGCGAGGCGCGTGCATCCCGTGCCCGCGCGTGTGTCGCACGAAAGGGCGCCGAAGGCCGAGAGAAGAGCACGGTCCGGCGATATAGGCCACGCTCTCGCGGACGTCCCATATCAACATTTTGTGCAGCTCGTATTCGGATGACACGCCTCAATTCCGTAACGTCATCGCATATCACTGGCCAGCAGCAGTCAACATGTCTGTAGCATATCTGCTTAAACTATAGTACAGAAAGCAGCACCCCTTCACCAACCGCCGATAACGCAAGAAGGAGGGGTTCCGGTTAGACATACTACCGTAATGGGGGAGCTGGATGAGTGGATGGTCATAAGCAGGCGTAGCTTCCACCAATAACACTAGGGTGGAATTGCCGCCTTCATCATTTTAGTAGTGGGCGCGGAGTTGCTTAGATTCGCATCAACGCGCAAGTGCTAAACCCGGCCCTTTTCCGCAACAATCCCAACAAGCGAAAGACGCAAAGGACCATTTCATGATCCTTTACTTTTAAAACTTACGCGCCGGCTACATATCAGTCATGGAGGCACAACAACTTCGCTTATTGGCCCCGATTATCAGCCATCATTATTGTTCGCAGGGCTCCTTGTATCACCTTCTAGCCTAGATTGTATCGTATTTCCACGGGTTCCACTTGTCGCCCTTACTCCTGTCCTGTTTTCGATCAAACATACCACGCGTGCGACTTGGGGGACCTAAAACGAGGGGCAATACCACACTAGTATAGGATGGCTTCGTCTAGAGGTCGATGGCGGAGGGGTCGACGGGTAGGCTTATAGCGTTGATGGCCTCGCTGAGCTCCGCAAAAAGCGCGGTACACTCAGCGTCGAAGCCCCCCGTAAACTGGTGCGCCTTGAAGGCGTAGTAGACAGAAGAAGTAAGGTAGAAGTGCGCTTTACGCTGAGCTTCCTCGCTGTTGTCTCCCTCCGCTTCCGACCGCAGCAAAGAGGCCTCTTCCAACGTCGCTGCCATGTGCTTTCGAACCTACAGCACGCGACGAGCAGAGCATTTACAGCCATAACGACTCATGCATTAATGAACATTGAAAAACTCAACAATAAACAATTACTATATACATAACTACTGGTATGTCGAAAGAGACACTAATTTTCATCATGGGTATGTTGTTGCTGAGCAACAAGGAATAACATGAATGATTAGGAGTTGCTACGCACCGAAGCTATTCCGTAATTGTTAACTTTGAACCGCGTTTGACGGTGTTAATATGTGCATATCATATATATATGTGAGTAAATATCAATAAGATTGGGTTTTCGAGAAGTGACGTACAAGTACAAGCGTTGACTTCTTAAGGTCTTCAAGAATGGAGGCGTCCCACGGAATGTTATTATCCTTGAATTTTTTTATCTTCCCCTCCATGCCGCCCTCCTCCTTGACCACCTTGGACTTCACCTTCTCCGTCACCTTGCCGATCTCCGCGATCAGGTGCTCGTAATTCACACTGTGCGAGGCCGCGCGGTTTGGCGCCTCGTGATCCACCTTCAGCATCGACTCCTGCAGCACCGCCACCCGTGACCACAAAACATAACATTGGAGCTCGCGTCAAAATTAACAATCATCCGATTGTATTTACACAGGAAACGATTAGCAGGAACAGCAGCACCATTAGCAGGAAAAATTAGCGCGCCACAAATTATTGGATGGTCCGAAGCAAAGGCGTCAGTATAACGACACTGCACTTCACAAATAATCGGCGACATCACAAATATTTAGCGTCGTCGCTGCAGAGCGATAAACATTCGTACCGCTAATCCTTAACCCATGAAGCACGAGCCCACAATAAAAGCACAAGCTTCAATAATATTGGAGCTCGTCAAAACAAACGGCCCCCAAAAAAACTTGCCCTTGAAACGACACGCAATACTGGAGCAAGTAAGGGCGCCATAACTCATTGGATGGCCCGACTGGATAATCCTTAGTAACTGGAGTCGATGTTAATCTGCGACACAACATCGTCGGAGCAGAATGGCACAGATTCGCACCGATAGGCGACCATGAAGCATAAAGCAAGTGTGCGAGGAGTAACACAAACGATTTATAATAACGCCATTACGTACGTCGTGGTAAGGGAGGTGTGAATGCGGTGGCCGCTCCGAAAAGATATGCGTAAAGCTTGCAAGAGGACACGTCCACATAAATCATTGACGATGTCAGTACAGGATGACATGGTCAATCATGTCGCCACGATTTGCCGCTGATGGCTGCGAATCAATGTTTCCGGGGATACCATAATCATGTCCTGGCATGGGCGAGCAGTGGCAATACTTGGCAGAGATTGGGTTGTGAGCACTGAAACTAGACCGTAAGCGAAGTAGCTGTTTGACGGACCGCATCGAGAACAGGCGGGCATGCCCATCCCCGAAACATATTGTAAATTGCATTGTTTAGCGAAGCTCACTCACGGTCATACAAAGCAACGCTGAGACTCCTGAGAGGTAGGTATGCTATATAGGGTATTATCGTTCCGGAGCCACTCGTCCAGTGCATCGAGAAGCCCAATAGTCACAGACCCACGATTGGCGCGAAAATCAATCGCTGTGAAAAGTCGATCCCAAGAGGATCAATATCGGAGTAGCATCGACTGCCAAAAACAAACGCTTCACTGAAATGTGACGGACGTTTTCCGTGCTATTGCTCTCGTGTGCGATACTGAGATTCGCGGGTGTTTGGGGCTCGCACCTTGAGGGTCCATAGCTCGTGGCACAGCGCGGTAGCCTCGCGGAAGCAGTCGTATTTGGCCTCCGGCCACTCAAAAAACTTTAGAGTAGCGTGCTCGTCGAACAGCTGCCCCAGCTGCTCGTCCGAATGCGCTACGAAGTTCATTAGCGACGGCATGTCGGCCGCCCGCTCGCGCTTAATGCTGTCCGCCAGCTTTTCAATCATTTCGCCATACTCCTCCACGTCCTTGCGCACCTGGGAAACGCCGAGGGAGGGGTGAATTAGCCACGCGAAAAAAAAAAAAAGTCCGGCAGAAGAAATCTACGGCAAAGTGGCACAGTCGTACAACGCCATAGTGACCCAAAACATTCGATTTCGAAGCCGACAATTTATGAGATCGACATCATGTTGCCAACACATTTGATAGGAACCCAGAGAAATTCGCGTCTGTTCCGTATTTACACACGGCACACAGCTTCCTGAGTCTTGTGCTGAACCATAGCTAGTATTTGATCAGCCATGGTATAAACCTCTTAGATAACATACCTGAAAAAATACTACCCTGTAAACTGCTATTCACCTACGCGCTTTGTTTTCGATACGTATCTAAAATGGATAAAACGTAATTTGCATCAACAATTTGTAGCGACATGATAACGAAATTCAAATAACAATAAAGACCAACGTGAAAGCAGGCAAAGGCGCGCGAACATAGACGGAATTCGCTCTCCGAGGTAAGAGCAGTGCAGCCTCCCTACAAACGCAGCTAAATCAAGCCCCTTCGCTAAAACGACATTCGCAAGGCGACCAGAAACGGGGGACAGGTGCACTGAGCCCGGGAGGGAGGGATGGAATGGGGAATCGCCCGCTTGGTGGGACGGAGGGTCCACACTCCACGCGCGTCGAACAATCAGGAGCGCAGGGATGAAATATGTATTTGATTACAAGTAAGAAACTCTACACAATAGACTTCATTTAGGGTTTTTTTTTCTAAGAAATCACATGTATCACACAAATCTTACGAATAACAAAAACTTGCATACCCCCCAAATGAATGACCGTTTATGCATTTCATTCCTGAAAATACAGCGCTGAGGCTGAACCAGAGAGACACAAGAGTAGCACACCACCTTTCGCCATTAGACAAGTAGGCAGCTGCCCCACTTTCCCACTACTCACGCAACACAAACGCAACGAAGAGAATCGATGATGCTCTCGAAGTGAGGTGGCAAAGGACGTGCCGAATTCGTAACTGAGCTGAAATGGAATAACCTGAATAAACCGAACGACCGGAGTTGAAACATTAAGTGGCGGTGATGAGAAGGGGAAGGGGGAGTCTACCTGAGAGGCGTGGCCCGATTTGCTGCTGATCTCGAGGAAGATGTCCGTAGGGTCCCCGCCGCCGCCGCCGCCAAGTGCCGAGAGAGCCGACTCAGAGGACGCGCGGTGCGGGCCACCGCCCCCACCAGCCCCTCCACCCCCGCCTCCCCCTCCCCCACTCTTGCTCGCCATCGCGGACTTGCGCAGCTGCTGGAACAGCTTGATCACCTCCGGCGCGCGCTTCACCGGCCCTGTGGGCCACGCGGACGGCTGCGCGCCGTTCATGCCCGGTGCAGAGGGGATGCCTTTCTTTGGCGGGCCAGGCGGAGGAGGCGGCGCCCCTTTACTATTTCCACCCGGCGGTGGTGGTGGTGGGGGTGGCCCTTTACCCTTGCTTCCAGGTGGTGGTGGTGGTGGCGGTGGAGGACCCTTTCCTTTGCCACCGGGAGGAGGTGGAGGAGGAGGAGGAGGTGGTGGTGGGGGCCCTTTCCCTTTCCCTTCTGGTGGTGGCGGATGAGGCGAGGGCGGTCCTATACCTTTTGCACCTGGTGGCGGTGGTGGAGGTGGAGGCGGTGGAGGAGCTGTCTTCTTGGATGGTGGTGAAGCTGCTGCTGTCCGAGTTTGGAGGGGAGGAGGGGGCGGGGGAGGGGGCGGGGGTGGCTTCTTCGCTGTTGATGGGATGGGGGCAGGCGGAAGAGCGGGGGCGGTGTTTATTGACGACGACGTGGACGACGGCTTGATAACACCATCGTCACCGTTGCCCAGCATCACAGCCATCCCACCCTCCCCAACACCATCACCTTCCTCTTCCCCGTCGCCCTCTCCTCTCTCAGGCGAAGATCCCGTCACATGAGTGAGGCCTGCGTGGGACGGGTGATGCAACGGCGGCCGAGACGCGCCCCCGTCCTGGAGCGCCGGTGGTGGGTGCAATTGGGAGAGGCCCCGCGAAGCCACCCCTTCCTCACCCTCTTCCTCTGTACCAACCTTCTCCGCGATGGGCGGCGTCGTGGGGCATTCGTCTTCGTTCTCCTCCCCACCAACACAACCACCATCATTATCATCATCACCATTACCCCCTTTCTCGCCCCCCTCGACCCTCCTCGCCGTCCCAAAGCATACCAACCCGTCCTCCTCCTCCTCCTCCTCCTCCTCCTTCTCCCCAAACCACTCCTTTGTGACTGAAGACAGCAGCTTCGCAACTCCGCTACCCCCTGACGGCATCCAGTCAGATAGCCCCGCCGCTGCAGGTCGGGAGGATGGCGAGGACGATGACGATGCAGGCGGAGGCGGGACCGTCCGCTGCGCTTCCACCCACGCCATCTCCTCTGCACTTAGCCCCTTCCCCTCTCTCAACGCCGCACTGCCGCCCCCCGGCGCCCAGTCCACCAGCCGCTGCCCCTGCTGCTGCTGCTTGCCCACAAACGGCGACGCTCCCTCCGCCCCACGTTGCGCATCCATCCACGCTACCTCCTCGTCGCTCAGCTCCTCCCCACTCCCTTTCCATTCCTCCACCCTTTGTTCAACCCCAACGCCCCCTTCCCGTCCCACACCCACACCCACCACATCCTCGAAAGTACGCCACTCCCCTTCGCGCCGCGACGCGTCCAGTGTCTCCTCACCCATCCCCACCTCCCTCTCAGCTGGCTCCCTCCTCATAACCATTTCCCTCAACTTCTGAGAGTCCGAGCAGGCGAGGCTGCCCACCCTCTGTTGCCCACCCCGTCCATTGAGAGCTTCGTCTGTCTGGGAAGTCAGCCCCTCTCCATGACCCTCCGCCGAGGCAGCAGCAACCTCCCCGCCCACTCCTCCGCGCCTCGCTGCGACTTCATTTTCCTCAGCGCCATCCTTGCCCAACCCATCTCCCTCCTTCCTGTCTTCTGGCGATGCCATTTGGGCGTCGTAAGGTAGCGACTCGCCTGCCTTAGCGTATATCAAGGGAACCACCACGTGACCCTCCGTCCTCCCGGTCTCGCGTTTTGCCCAGCCTAGCCTTCGCCGCAGACCGTCCAACCAATCCACCTCATCGTCGCTCAGCCCCGCCCTCCCCACTATACCCTTCCCGCCCCCTTTTCTCGCCTCCAGCTCCCTGAACACCGCCTCGCCCTCTCCCCCTCTCTCTCCACCTCCACGCAACGCCCACCCCACCAACACCTCCCCTTCCTCCTCCTTCCCATCCTCAGCCAACTCCTGAGCACGTGGGTCCACAGCCGCGCCCTCCGCTGAACGCACACCTTCAGCTCGCTCCCCGGACCTCGACTGCGTCTGGGTGGCCTCCTCCGGCGACTGCCCCCCGTCGCCGTCGTTGCCATCGCTACCACTATACCGGGCGCGCCCATCCACGGCGGCATGCGCCGCTGAGGTTTGCCCGCCGTCGCCGTACACGATCGTGGCGTCGGAGTGAGCGGGACTGTGGTAAGTGGTGGAGGGTGGGGAGCTGAAGGTGGGGTCGGGGGTGGGGCTGTGCGATGGGGAGGAGGCCCCACGGAGAAAGGTATTGATTCGGGATTCTGCCACCCACTCGCGCGCGGCACCGAGCAAGAGTTGGTCCTGTGCGGCGCGATGACGGTGGCCGGTAGAACTGGTGGTGTTGGCGGTTTTAGAGGAGTGTAAGGTGGGGGAGGGGGAGGGAGAGGAGGTGGTGGGTGGGGAGTGGCGTGGCTGGCTTTGATGTGGTGGTGGGTGGGCTCGGCGGCGCGAGGCGTGTCGTAGCGCGGCCTCCGTTAGGGGATCCAACTGCACGCGAGGGGTGAGGGTGTGGGCGGGGGCAGGGAACCTTCTGTCGGAGGAGAAACAGCAGGAAAGCGTAAGTTAGTCCCATGAGCTGAGCAGACCAGCAGCTGCTGACTGAGCATTATCACTGCCATGTTTCAGACTTCCAGTCTTTTTCATCTGATAGAATTAAGAGGTTAAGTCGATTCCAAATTAACTCAATATAGCGTTCTGCTTTTGAAATGGAAAATATCAAACGCAGAGTATAAAGGAACGCCTATGCAGATTCTATTCGCATCATAATCACATTTCCTTAACAAGCTCTTACAAATGAAAGACGCGTTTAAGTAATGCATAGAAACATTCAATGCTGCATAGTCTGTTTACTTATTATTTTATTGTACTGAAAACAGCCGTCTGCAGAGTAAAGGGCGCATTCACTTCGCATTCACCGCCATGTAAATCACTATCCTCACTTAAATGACTTCAATAAACATTATCCTGGCACAACAACACGTTGCTTGTTCACACAGTCAAAGCTTGCTTCCATATCAACCCGCGCGCGCGCGCGCGCGTGTGTATGTGTGTGTAATGATCAATAAAATCTGACATCTAATGTATCATTGCATCGTAATCTAACTACCGAAACAAATGTTTCCCTGGATGCCACTGCGAGGCCTGCGTGACGAGGGAGGATGTGAGGGTATGGGGCGGGGTCGTGAATAACAGTAGCAAAAAGTAGCAAATCAACCCGTTTAATATCAGCAATTATACGATCGAAAGACAATGATTCAATTTCGTGCTCAGTCAAATAAGTGCACAGAAAAAGTGCTCATGTCACTCACGAAGCGCATCACTCCCTTCAAAATCCCTGCCTTCCGCAAAGGCCGTACCAAAAGTCACTCAAATCTCTTCACAACTTTGTGCTTTTCGTGCTGAGACTATAATGGAGAGACAACGACGGAGATATTAAGGGGAGGGGGAAGTAAAGGTGAGGCACTGCGCACCTGTTGGAGGATACAGGGGAGTCAAAGGTGGATCGACGCGAGCGCAAAGACGCCCCCCCGTCAGACCCGTCCGCTCTCCCTCCGCACAACTCCGCAGTTCTGCGCCGAGTAGCGTCACTGGCGCGAGGACCACCCGCGTCTGCCACGGCCTTACCGCCTCCGCGTTTTCCGTCAGCCATCGCGCTGGCGTATGCCAGACTGGCACCGGGGTGAGGCCTGCACCAACAGCCGCGCAATTAGGAGCCCAACCTCAGACACTAAATCAGCCCAAAGAAGGACGAAAGATCGCCACAGCTGTGCAGTTATTTCACATGGTCAGCTAACCACCCTAAACAGCAAATAGCTACGATGGAGGTCCAGCGCGGTGGCTTTTACTGACAATTCGCATTAGGTTGTACCATATACGTATACCATCTACCGTTTCACAAGGTGGCGGTGATGGCTGAATTGTTTTCTCGAGTGGCCGCATTTCGCATCGAGAAAAAAACACGACAATCTAAATTTAAATTGATTACATGCGATGCGCTAATTCGATTATCGGTATGAATGGTGAATATTCGGCACTTTGTTTAAACATGTCACACCGGCTTTACTGGAACTTCTACTTCCCCCCCTCCCCTGCCCCGAAATTCTCATCCCACCTGGTGAAGTAAGTATACGGTCAGATCGTTTCTATAATGATCAAATTCAAACGCCAATGTAGCCAGACACCCAAAGATCTCCCCTTGACACGAATCACAGGTGTATAGAGCCGTTCGAACAGTAAAAATGCCATTAAAAAGACATGCATGTTTTCCAAAAATGTAATAAAACAAGCCCCTTCTGATTCCCACCAAAACTGCAGTTCACTCAGTCTTGTCATCCACGACCGACTTGAACTGAGCCCTCCTCAAGTTTAAAGAAGCCACTCACCTGCCCACTCCCGCATCCCGTCTCTCATCCGTAGTGGCCCTCCTCTGCCGGCGTCGAGCAGGATCATATTGAGTCCCCGAATGGCGGCGCGACCCCAGGCAGGGACCCGGGACGGAAGGGGGCAGCGAACCCTGCGCCATCAGCGCTGCCGCCTCCGCCTCCGCTTCCCGCCACATTGCACTCCCGGGTCCAGGAGCAGGCACATCACTGCCTTCTTCCCCCAACCCCAACCCTTCCTGCTCCTCCGCTCCACCTCCCTGAGAGGGGCGGCGAACCAAGCGAGAGAGGCGCGCGATCATGCTGCCCGTTGAAGGGGCAGCGGTTGTTGCAGGGGTAGACGGGGCGCGCGTCTCCACCGTCTCAGCCCGCCAACGTCGCGGTAGATCCCCCACAGCAACGCCTCCACCCTCACTGCCTCCCCTGCTGGCCCCCTCGCCCTTCCCCCACTCCGATGCCCTGTCTGCCGTCCACCTCCGCGGCCTTCGTGCCTCCGCGTCAGATGACACTCGCGGCTGAGTGAAGAAGCATCGCCGCCATTCATTCTTAATTTAGAGATATACAAAGAGAGAACGGGAGAAAATCTAATTAATGAGCACGCGCGAGTATGTGTATGTGGTTGTTCTTATACTGGTGTTGCGAGAGGGGGTGTCCCGCGGGTGGGTGTGTCATGGTGTGCAGGTTTGTGTGTGGGGAAGCATGTGTGTGGGGAAGCATGTGTGTGTGTGTGTGTGTGTGTGTGTGTGTGTGTGTGTGTGTGTGTGTGTGTGTGTGTGTGTGTGTGTGTGTGTGTGTGTGTGTGTGTGTGTGTGTGTGTGTGTGTGTGTGTGTGTGTGAGTGAGTGGGTGAAGATTGTTTGTGCTGGGTTACGTAGGTGGGTGGTGCGGTCGTGGGCGTGGGAGGGTATGTGTGTTTGTGGGAGTGTGTGTGTGTGTGTGTGTGTGTCTGTGTAAGCGTGTGTATGCGTGTGTCATGACGCAGAGATTCAAAATATGACATGTTAATTCATTTGGTTTGCTTCAAATGCGAGGTGATAAGGTTTGTCACACGACTTCTTTACGAACAGAAATCGACTGGTCAAGGGTGAGAACAACAAACGGATGATAAGGCGCGACTTCTCTTTTCTAAAGCGGATTGAGGGAAGAAGTTGTGTGTGTGGGGGGGGGGGGGGGGGGGGGGGGGATGCTCACTGGCAATTGTTTCTCTGGCTGCTGTGTGAAGTATCCGCTTAAAGCAATCCGCGGGTCATCCAGCTGAGCGGTCAAATGTGGCAAGAGGTTCCTCTATAATGCGAAGGAAAGAAGCATCGGAAGGGTGGAAATCAGATGATACATTTCCGCACACTTCTACACACACACTTCCACACACACACACACACTCTTCCACACACTTCCACACACACACACACACACTTCCACACACACTTCCACACACACACACACACACACACACACACACACACACACACACACACACAGGTATGCTTCGATGCTAAGGCTCAACGCAGGGTATCCCAAGTAGTAAGTACTTGCATGCCTAAGCACACATGGAAAGGCCTACACGGGCAGAAAAGATGAAGGGGAAAGAGGAAGAAGGCAATAAGAGCGAAAGGAGAGGGGGACTAACCATCATTGCTTCAGCGGCTTCTGGTGATAATCGCTGCGCCTGGATGAAAAATTCGAGCTCTCGGATCTCCTTCAGGGCGCATGAGAGGTGCGCGTGGCGGCTGTGCAGCTGCGTAGGCACATGTGGGTCAGGGGAAGGGTACGTACTCGGAGAACACGAACGTCCCGGAATGAGCTTGCCACCAAAACCCACGCCCCCTCTTAAACACGCGCATGCTATCACCCTAATAGTAATGTAATTTTTACTTACTGTTGTGTTCGTTGTAATTCGATCATTCGAACAAACACATTTATACCACTGCTTTTTTTTCATTCCCATTAACTGTATCTTACTAGAAGGAAGGTATTTTTGTCAATGCAATACAATGCAATGCAATGAGATGGACAGAGAGAGAGACAGAGAGAGGGGTTACTCCGACCTGGCCCAGCGCCTCCTGCAACGCATGCAGGTCGTGCGCCTCAGCCTCTACATGTCGCTGCGCCCGTTCAATGTCCTCCAACGACCTGCACCGCCGAGCGCAGGGCAAACGCCTTGTTACACTGCATCCCGAGTGATACCCCACTGTCGCCTGATCCAGCTGAAAGGTCCCCAATGCGTGCATAATGGACAGGTGAACGCACCGCTGCACCCTTTCCCGTAGCCCCCTCGCCGTATCCAGACTGGCCGCTCTTGCTCTCAAGCCGGTTGTCGCCGGCAGCTGCGCCTGGCGAGAGGGTATGGGCTGGATTTAATAAACAGGGCAAAGGGAGGAAATGTGTCAGCCCATAAACAACAATATATAGTGTGAGACGTAAAGGGGATGGGCGTATTGATGTGCCAGTGCGAAATCCAGGGTTAATAGGAGGGAGTGGGAGAGGGAAGGGTACCTCAGGTTCATAGAGCGGCGAAGTGTACCACGTCTCGCCCACAGTTTTGGGGCTGCTTAGCGCGGCAGGACTACTGCTTCGGCTGCTGCTGCTGCCAGTGAAGGTTTCTGTCACGCGACGCGGCAGGCGCGCGGGGGGTGCTACGTTGGGTACCATATGTCGTGGTGGTGGGGAGACTGGCCGAGGACTTAAGCAGGCCAGAAACTCCTCAATCGCAGCATCGCCGCCATCTGCAGCACATACCACATTTCCCATGCTCACTGGGCCAAGCCCCTCTGCCCATCTTTACCCACCCTCCCACAACTACAAAAATAGTGGTAAATGCAACAGGAATACCTGACGACCATCTCAGAGCTGAATATAGCCACACTGCTGAGGATTATGTCATTCGCAATGTTTTGTTTTTGACAGACTAGCAGCAAAGGATGCTGCGATGACTTGCGTCCTCCCCCCCCCCCCCCCCCCCTCTGTTCCCTAGCAATGCCGAAGACATTGTCATAGCTCATGAATTTAGTCGCTCTCTCCCTCCTACTACCCTCACTTCGAGCCCCAGCCTTCCCACATCTGATGACACCGTTCAAGTAAGAAACGAAGATCCTCTCAAATTCACATCGACCTGCTTCAAACTGATGAATGACCAAGGATGCGGCGATGCATTATTCCCTCTCCCCTACCTCCCTGACACATATGCCTGGAAACTTCATGCCACTCTGTAACGAATGCAAGGGATGCTGCTGTCAAATGCGCACCCATTCGTTCCAAAGAGCAAAGAGAGGGAAGGACGCTGCTACGGGTCAGTGACTGAGAAAGGGTCGCACTCCTCCCTTGGCACCCACACACCTGCTTCCATGCCTATGCTCCTCTTAACTGCTGCGCTCACATCGCTCTCAGCCGGGCCATGCGCTCCATTACACTGCGCTGAGCTACAAACACGTGCATGGGAAGTACCCAGGTACCGAGGGTGAGATGCAGTTGATAAGCACCTGCGCTCTGCGGCTCAGTGAGGGCGATGGGGGGGGCGATAGGAGCGAGGGGAGTCAGTCGTGCACGCGGGTGTAGCCTGAAACCCTGGAGGCGTCACTTCAGGTCATGGATATCGTACTCCATAGGGTGTTCGGGAGGGCTCGGGGGCGGAGCGGGCGAAGGTGCGTGAGGGCGGTGGGCGGGAGAGCGGTGCTGCTACAGAACGACGACGTCGCAATTGCCCAACTTCACATAAAACGGTGTATCTTCAGTTGGTAAAACACCTCCACTGATGAATAGGCGCCTGTGGAGGCGGACGGGCAGAATAATTCGTACCTTTCTTATTGGGTTCTTGAAAGCTGGCCAAGAATGAGTGCTACGATGGAAGCTGAGCTCTCATGCGCGCCTTTTCGACGACCACACGCTGCCCTTCCGCCGCTCACCTCGAAAAATAAAAAACTGCCCTGGACCTCACTACACGTGCCAGATGTTTTCGGTAGGCAGTGCACTGCGCTATCCCTGCACAGCTGAAAAGGCGTCGTGCTGCGCGGGCGGGTGTTGCTGGGGAAGGAGTCGTTGTCCTTCCTCGGACCTGCCGATCAGCCCACCTGGCCGCGTGCTGCGGGTTCGCATGCGCTCGCCAGCACGGCGGCTGACGGTGGGACGACAGATGTACTGTACCGGCTTAGCGAGATTACGTAAATCTGATTATGGCTACGCGAAGTTATTGTCGTGCACGTGTGTAATGTATTAGAGATGAACTGGCAGTAACCACTGGAGGAATAATATTCAATCAATCCGGGGGTAGAATCGTGACTGGTAAGAGCAATTATTATTCATTATGTCGCTTAAAGGAAACCCAAAACCCAATGACAAATAATGACAATGCGAAAATACGACGGAATAAAGGCATAGTCGAAGTACACTTTTTCCGCAAAAGTCCGGACGTGCATTATGTTGAACATAGGCTAGTCAAGAACACGCTGCCCTCTCACTACGTCCAGCACGACGACACCCGAGTACCACCCGATTGTAGGAGAGCCGAGAAGCCAGCAGTAAGCCGTCATCCGGGGTGGTTAAAAATCAGCTTAAAGCAAGTGTTGTCGGTGGAGTTTGTCGAATTAAGCCCATAAATTCCACGCGAAAACTATTTGAACTGCATACGTCGCGCCACGCTTGGGCATTGCCCAACCGCTCATATCAAGCTGCATATCACTCCGTGTTCCACATAAACATATTCTGGGGGACTTGTTGGAGGGGGTTTGGAGGTGTAGGTGCCGAGCTCAATGCGCGAGTCTTGGTTTGTGGGTGTATGACGAATAGAGCACGGAAGTTCACGCCGCATGCACGGATGATTTTTTATAAAGCAAGCGAGTAAAAGCGCTCGTGACGCAGGTTTGGATTAACACTTCACGATGTAAACATGCGAGGGCGATTGGTGTTGACGAGGGGCGAGGTCCAACTTGGTCGTTAGGGACGCATCACGTTGACGGTGGTGTTTGGAATGCTTGGGTATGAGCTTGTGCCAACCACACCCACCCCACGCGTGGCACGCGTCGAGAATTAGGCTCGGAAATCAATAGGAATGACATATTGGAACATACATCGACAAACCTCGCACAAATCGCCTCATGATGTGAGCCGAATTTGACTGGTGTTGTTTGGCACCGCGGCACAGCTTTTCAGCTTTAAATGCGGAAATTGAAATAATTCACAGAAAATGTGGTTGTGAGTGTACGAACTCGAGAGTATATGTGTTCGACGCGCATTGAAAATACGCGTCCATCGGTAACTGGTTGAAAATTTTATTACCATAATTGAGTCGTAAGTTGTGATCGTTTGAACACAACTTACCCGTGGGTTGTGCGCATATCGGTGATGATGAGTGTACATACGCGATTTCATGCGTTTCCCCCATAGCGGCATGCCCAACACCCCCTCCCTCCGTCGCCTATGCATTATATATGCGCTGCCGTCGTATAGATTAAGCATTCATATTGCGGCGTCGTGGGCTTGTTACTTTTTTCGTCTAACAAGCACGGCGATTATTTGAAAGAGCGTGCCGCACGGATGCACGGCGCGATAACCCCACTACACAAGCCCGGCAGTGCTCGAATTCGCCCTCCGTATTTGTCGGCGTATTTCATCTTGGGCGCCAAAGCATTACGCCTAGGATTTCATGACGTTTGTCAATAAAATTAACGCATGGTTACATTTTTAACTTGCGAAGGTGCGAAATCGTGTCCGGACTTTTGTCGAGGAGTGTATTACCCGTAGCAGCGCGCGTGGGATTGCATCGGACCGGCGCCAGCGCGTCGTCGCCGAGCATCATCCAGTGCCACTGTACCGAGTCCTGACTGGTTGTCAACCTTCGCCTGCAACCACTTTAAGTTTAGCGACTTAACTCATCAAAGAAAATTTAGTTTGTAGGCAGGGTAGTCATGGCTTCCCTACCGCAGACCGGGGCGGTTCGCCTGCAGGCTAGCTGCTCGCCTCCCTACCTAAGAATAAGAGCGAGAGCAGCAAGGACTACGCGCAACGCACCTTCCACTATCTCTCCCGTCCGCCGCCACCGCAACAGTCTCTCCCCCAGCGCTGCTCTCAAGAGCCCACAGGGTTCTCACTTGCCCGATTCCTACGAAAGCGCTGCCTGCGTCCCTGAGGTGACAAGTAGGCACTTACCTCACATTATATCTGAGTGCATCTGAAAAGGGCAGCTAATGAAGTTTCCGACACATTTCCGACACAACACAGAACAGAACATCATTGATACAACTTACAACCCCCTCTCTCCGCTCCCCCGTACGCACCTTCAACAGATATTTGCTCCGATGTGACACGTCTTGTGTTAAGGATTACTCCCTTATCGGTTCCCAATATTTCATGATGTCTCGCAACGTTTCGGAACGCAACGGAACACGTTGCAATCACTTGACACGTTCCTTACCTCAGCGTCTTCTGCTTGATCTCGGGCCGATGGGTACAGACTGAAATTGTGTGCGGAAGAGCTCGGCCGCGCAGTCCTGACATGCTATGCATCTCTTGGCTTTCAGGCCTCGCCGGCATCCAAGACCGTTAAAGTGGTGTTCCGTCTCCCTGAACACGTGAGTCGCCCGCCCGTCGAGTTCCGCAACTCGCATATTTTTAGGGTTTTGGATTTCTGTAAAACCAAGCCCGGCCGAATTATTCACTTCACACACGGCGTTGTGAGAGTTGTGTGACTTCGGTCCACTTGTTATGTAGGAAGAGCCTGGGCAGACGCACAAACTGGTGGGGAGCTGCCCGGAGCTCGGCACGTGGGACTTGGACGCCGCGCCGTTGCTGACGGCGGAGGGGGAGAACGAATGGAGCGCCACCGTGGTCGTACCCTGCGGAAGCACCTGCGAGTTCAAGGCACGTCCGGTGCCTCTTGAGCTTCGTTTCTACTCGAATGCCCCTCCCCCTTTCCTTTCCTGATACTGACGACCTATCACTGATTCTTCGCCTCAGGCTGTGCTCGTGGACGAGTCGGCGCAGTTAGCAAAGTACGAGGAAGGTGGAAACCGCAGCTTCACCGTCCCTGACGGCCCCAGCACCGTTGACCTTCACTGCGAGTGGAATCACACACACGAGTACACCATCAGCTACACACCCGACATTCAAGCTAACAGCAGCAGCAGTAGCACTGAGGTTAGTCAGCGGCTCATATTTATTATCTCTAGTTTGTTCACACAACCGGAATGTGAAGCAGATGATTAGTGTGTTGGATGAATTGTGTGTGTGTGTGTGTGTGTGTGCGTGTGTGTGTGTGTGTGTGTGTGTGTGTGTGTGTGTGTGTGCGTGCGTGCGTGTGTGTTACTACTTGGGGAGCAGGTGAAGGACAAGCATGTGGTCACGGCGGCCATCATTGAGAAGCTCGGCCTACAGTACAAGGAGGACCTACTCGAGCTGCTTCTTCGACAGGAGGCGGAGCTGACGACAGAGGAAAGGGAGCTACATGAACAGCAGGCGACTGTGAAAGGTGAGAAAGCGGATGCCACTGACCCACGGCTCCCATCTTAGAAGACTCTGTTTCTTATATCAACGCAGTCAAGTACGCTTATCCATGGGTGCGCTGGGTGTGGCAGACCTTCAGGCACAGGTGGCGGAGACGAGGGCGCTGATGAGGGAGGTAGAGGCCGCGATAAGTGAGGGTAGCTCGCTGGAGACTCTGCTGAACCTCGTTACGCATGCGTTCCCTGGAAACCGAGATGAGGCGGCGGTGACCCCGAACAAGCAGGGGGATACCGTCTTGGCGAGTGAGGTAGAGGAGGCGCAGAAGTGGATCGCTGCCTGGAGGGGCACAGAGGAGGCTGCCGTGCCTGCCAACACGAGGGAAGCGAAGGCGTGGATAGGGGCATGGAGGGGCAAACAGGGAACGAGTGAAACTACTGTGGATCAAGTGGATGAGGCACAGAGGTGGATCAAGGCGTGGAGGAGCAGGCAAGATGTGAAGGATGCCATCCCAGCAAGTGTTTTGGAGGCAAGGCAGTGGATTGCAGCCTGGAGGGGGAGAATGCAGGGGGAGCAGGTGGATGTTTTACCCGCCAATGTGAGTGAGGCACAGCAGTGGGTTGCAGCTTGGAGAGGCAAGCAGCAGCAACAAGCAGATGTACCCGTCAATGTGAAGGAGGCGCAGCAGTGGATTGCAGCTTGGAGAGTAATGCAGCAGCGAGCAGATGTACCCGCCAATGCGAGGGAGGCACAGGGTTGGATTGCGGCGTGGAGAGGCAAGCAGCAGCAGCAGCAGCAGCAGCAGGGTGACGCTACTACTGTGGACGCAATAAGGGGGGTTCAGGGATGGGTTGCGTCGTGGAGGGGGAGGCACACGAGTAATGCTGCAACTCCAAACAGTGTCAGAGAAGCTCAGCAGTGGATTGCGGCTTGGAGGGGCAGGCAGGGTCAGGAGGCAGCCACAGCGGAGGAAGTGAAGGAGGTTCAGCAGTGGGTGGCGTCGTGGAGGGACAGACACGCGCAGCAGACGGCTGTTGTGCCCAGCAATGGGACAGAGGCACGGGAGTGGATTGAGGCGTGGAGGAGGGGACGGAGAGGCAATGGGGCTGCGGGGCGCATCACCCTGCCCAGTGCCACGGACCCAGAGACGGTGCTGGCGCTTGTCAAGGTGATATCAGCCGCAGCGGAGAGTGCTGTGGCGCAGCGTGGCGCATTCTGCGTTGCCCTCTCCGGCTGCCACCTGCAGAACGCTGCATTCCTGCTCGCCTCCGTCTCCCACCGTGACGACCTTCCCAATTGGCACATATTTTGGGCGAAGGAGGCCAACGTGGCGCACAGTGACGCGGATAGTCGTTACGGAGCCGCGACGGCCGCGTTTCTTGGGAGCCGCACCTTTGAACGCCGCGCCGTGCACGCAGCCCCCATCTCTCCCACCGTTGAGGTCTGCGCGCAGGGTTACTCTGCACAGCTGCAGGCGCTGCCACCCTCGCTGCTCCCCCGTCAACCATCAGGTGCAGGGCTCCCCATCTTTGACCTCATTCTCTGCAACGACCGCGCGGGCCTCGGGACGGGCGGCTTCCCGGACGGTGACGGAGAGAGTTGGGTGGTGCCGGACCCGAAGGAGCCGGGAACGGTGGCATTCTCCAGGCCAGTGCTGGAAGCTGCCAAGTCTGTCTGTATCCACAGCAGCAGAAGCTGAGAAGACTAAATCAGCAGCCCATGTTGTCGTGCCAAATGTAGTTGCATTGTAAGAAAGCACTTGATTTCGTTTGTTTTTTTTCTGCTGTCGTATTGCTTTTGGTCTCCTGTCCTTATGCAGTACCAAATGCATTGCCATTTAAAGTATGTGAGGTTGTGTGTCAGTGACGCATGACGCTGTCCAGAAGCAAAGCTGGGTTTGCCGTGTCAGTCACTTTCTTGAGCGAGCACTTGTCGCTACTTTGCTTTTATTTCTGTCGCGTTGTTTTGTTTCATTGTTGTTTGGCTTTCCTGTCGTTTTGCTTATATTGCTCCAAACGCATATGGATTGTAAGTAATAGTATTTGTGATAATCTCTAACGGGTGTCAATGTTTAAATAAAAGAGCAAGGTTCCCCATGTCATCCGATTGCTCAAATAAATCCTTGTGGTTTTGCTTTTGTCTTCCGGTCATTTTTCCTTTACTGTATCAAATATCCATTACTGCTGGGATTATTTCAAATAAATAAGCATGCGTTGTCATTGACGTTGTCCAAAAGCATATTGGGTTCGCCGTGTCACTCGATTTCTCAAATGAAGCTCGGTCGTATTGCCTTTGGGTTCTCTATTCCAGCAGGAGCGAGACGGGCGGCCTGTGAAGAACATCGCCGTCGACACATCCGATTCGAATTTGAACTACAATCACCACAATGGTTTTAGAAACAACGACTTGGACTATTTTGGGAAGCGTGTCCGTTTGAATAGCAGACTGCCTGCCGGATACGATCGATCGCCTTCCCACCCAGGTCGCACAATTCGCGATCACACGTCAAAGATTGTAGACCCCGTGCGTCTAAGTAGCAATGCACGGCGACGAATGCCTAGAGCATCAGCGGAGGACGAAACGCCCCAGTATGGCGGAAAGAGGTATTCGTGCAGCACAATTACAGAAGCGACGACTCGACTGCGGCTTTTTAAAACTTGACTGTGAGAGAGGTTTCCGACGCGGCTTATTATAGCTTTAAAAGACTGAGAGGTGACCCACCCTTCAAAATACGAGCACAGACATTTTCGGTCGAAGCGAAATAAAAAAAACACCAGACGGGGCGATTGTCGCCGCAACAATCCGATTTCAATTCTCATCCGAAGCGGTCGAACTCGCCACGTGGCTTCCGTGCTGCGCCACCCCTGCCACTGTACCGCCGCTCCCCTCCACCACCGCGACCGCCTCGTGCACTCCCCGGTCGCTGCGGCCCTCCTCGGCCACCTCCGCCGCGGTAATCGCCACGACCGCCACCGCCGCCGCCGGTGTAGTACGCTGTCGCGGGTTTCTTCGGGGGCTGCGGGTAGTCCTCGCCAATCTGGACTCCATATTTGTCCTACATTTGGACAAGGGACACAGACGGAATGTACTATGTAAGGATACATTGGCAACAAATTATTTATCGATTTAAGGGGAACAGTCGCACGCCCTTCAAAGTTGGACAAAACAGGTCTAATACAATCCTTGCAGAAAAAATTCACAAATAGGCAAACAGAGCCGCACACATTACAAAATTTGGGTAGCGAAAACAACTATCTAGGCGAGGCAGAAAAGGTTAATAAAATGGTTTGGGGTCATGTAGAAGGCACACGGCTTATAATTTAATTTTCATTCCGCATTTCCGCTTATGATTTTGTGCTGAAGTGCATCTCGCGCAATATGTAATCAGATAAATAGGTGGTTTTGTAATTTGTTCTTGATATAAATACGGGTCATTGTGAATGTACTGCGTTTGAATAGTTTCAAAACATTGTTACGAAGGAATAATCACTATGGCTTTTATCAAAGTAAATTACAATTTAGAAGGCAGCTCATTATTTGAAATATTTAAAATAAAGTTTGCATCTACTATCCAGAAGAAACACCCTATCCTCAAAATTCAAAAAACAGGCAGACCCGCTATAGCAGGTAACAATGTGTACCTATGTGTATCTATGGTGTATCTAAGGTGACCATGTGTATCTATGCAGTTTTGGAAAACTGTGGAAAATCGATTTGATGTGCTGTTCATTCGCTCATTTATTATTTACTACTCGCTACCGGCTTTGTGAACGCGCTGAATGTTACGATTTGATCAGCACAGCGACGCAAAAAAAGGCTCAAACTTACAATTATATACATTTACATAATTTAGACATTTCCTCGCTGAATGTATTTGTAGGTCCGATTATTATAATAAGGGTAACTGCAGCACCCACCATCTCGGCCTTCGACATGAGCCAGGGCTCGTGAATACGGCTGGCGGGCACGTTGGCCAGCTCCGGGATCCAGTGGCGCAGGTAAGTCCCCTCCAGGTCGTAGTCCTTCGACTGCTTGGTGATGTTGAACTTGTTGAGCCGGCCGCCGGTGAGCCCCGCAGCCGCGACCCAGTTACCCCAATTTGAGGCGCAGTCGTAGTCGATGAGGAGGCTTTCGAAATAATCGGCGCCCTTCCGCCAGTCAACGCCCAGGTCCAGCACCAGATAACTCGCCACGTTCTGCCGTCCGCGGTTCGACATGAAACCTACAGTGAACATAGTTTCGTTAAGCGAACAAGCACAGAGACCGAGAAATAGTACATTTACTACCAATGGCCATCGCAAGATCGTATGTTGCGAGCGCGCCACACCTGTGGCGTTAAGCTCACGCATGTTGGCGTCAACCAGCGGCATTCCCGTGCGACCGGTGCGCCAGCGCTCAAATAGCTCGTCCTGGTTTGGCGCCCATTGGGGGGCGCGGCCCTCTGTGCCGTCCTCAAAGAAGATCGCGTTGCCGTGCTTCAACGCAAAAAATCTACGCGGCGCAGCAGAAAACGAACCGTCACAATTTATTTTCCTATTTTTGGCATGTCAGTAAATTATGACACTGATGTTCTTTGATAGTCCCG
>JAPMLY010001848.1:0-28474 GCA_026401115.1 Tetraselmis chui | reverse complement strand
CTTCATCAACCTCAACACCCGCGGACTCCACACCTCCATCATGGATGTGGAACACCTCTCCACCTCACACCGTCCGGACATCCTTATCCTCACCGAAACTAACCACAACACACACAAGTCGCGCTGGCGCATAGCCCTTCCCCAATACCACCTCAAAAGCTCCCGCCCTTGCCACTCAACTGTGCCCCTACCCAATGCAGGCGTTCTCTTCGCGGTCCGCAGAGCCTCTTTCCAGTCTGCCACCGTGCTCACTCCACCCCCCCACCTCATCCCCCATATAGCCGGCCTAAGAATCGTTCCCCACTCAGGCACCCCTTACCTCCTTCTCGGCGCTTATATGCCCCAGCTCTCCACCACACAACTGACCCGCCTCTACGCGGAGGTTGCAGCCTGGGGCCTCCGCTTAACAGACGACCACCCGCACCACCGCACTCTCTGGGGAGGAGACTTCCAATCCACCACCGACACAGGTACAGGACTACCCGCCTTCACCTCCCTTCTCAAATCCCACCTCCACCCCCTCCACGACCCCATCCCTACCTTCCCCCGCAGCGGGGGCTGCCTTGACCACTGGCTCACCACGCCTCCTTCACCTCACACCCTCCCACCATCCTCCTGCTCGATATTCCCCTCCCCCTCCCACTTTACTGACCACTCTGCAATCCACCTCGTCATCCCTGCCCCTTTTTCCCTCATGGCACACCCTCCCCCTCCCCGCACCCACCCCCACACACATCACACAACGCGCAAACTCACCTTTCGACTTCCCCTCTCACCCGACCACATAAAAGCGTACCAATCCAGCACCCCCGACCTCATCAACCAAACGGCCGCCCTCCACGCAGAAATTCTCAACACCTCACACACCTCGGCCTCCCCCGACACCCTCGACACCCTAGCCTCACAATTCACCACACTCCTCTCCCAACACATGGACCACGCAGCCACAGTTTGGCCCCTCCTCCCCGACAAAAAACCCCGCCCACCCCAAGCGTCCCATGACCCTACTTGGCTAACAAATAAAACACGCACTCACATACTCAAACTCCGTAAATGCAGCAAAAATAACGGCCCCCTCCCCATCGCCCAAGCCCTCTTAAACACAACCGACTATCTCTCCCCTGACGCCATCAAACAACAGTGCCAAGCACGCATACGCCAGCTCCTTCACGCCACCACCACGGATAAGATAAAGACAATGAAAACTCGAGCCAATGCGGCCTACGACACCTGCCCCAAACTCTTCCACCGCCGATTGAAAATTAAAAGCGGCCTCCTACCCCCCGCCGGCGCCGCCTCCACCCTCCACCGCATTACCAAACCCGATAAAACCACCGCATCCTCTCCCTCAGCCGTCATTGACGCGGTACACTCTCACTTCGTCTCCGAACTCGGCTGCGCCACCCCACACGAACTACCCACCCCCCCATGGGAGCTCCCCGACAACCCCGACAACTTTACCATCGAACCCCGCGGTGACCCCTCTCTCACCCTCGCCGACATGATTACCCGAGACACTTTCGATAAAACCCTCAACTCCCTGGGCACCGGTAAAGCCCCCGGCCCCGACGGTATCCCCAATGAAATCATCAAATTCCTACCACCGGCGACCCGCTCCGCCCTCTTCTCTCTCCTCTCCCTCCTAGCACACAAATCCTACACTCCTCCTGATTGGTGCCACAGCACAACATGCCTCCTACATAAAAAAGGCGACCCCTCCCTCCTCGATAACTACCGCCCTATCGCCCTCATGAATAACCTCCTTAAACTATGGACAGCACTAATTAAAGACGCAGGCTCGAAGTACGCCGAAACCCACGGCATTCTCAGCGACCAACAAGACGGATTCCGACAACACCGCAGTATCCACGACGCCCTCTCCTCCCTCATCATGACAATGGAGGACGCGAAACTACACAACAACGACATCTACGTCATGTACGCCGATTTCAAAGGCGCCTTCAATGCCGCGGACCACCGTATAATGTTCAAACACATGCGCCAACTCGGTATGCCCCCCACCTTTGTCGACACATGCGAACACCTCTACGGGGTCTCAACCACAGAATATATTACACCACATGGCCCCACCCCTTCTATAGACATTAATCGCGGAACCCTCCAGGGCGACACTCTCTCCCCCTTCCTCTTCACCCTCTTCCTTGAACCCTTCCTTCGCTGGCTCACGGTGGGAAGCCGGGGATACCGCCCAGGCCCCCCCGCCACTAACGTCGACCCCACAGAACCCACAGCCACATACCCAGGACACGGATTCGCCGACGACCTCAGCCTTGCCACGGGCTCGACCCCCAACATGACCATCCAGCTCAGAAAACTCTCCCTCTTCAGCGCCTACACGGGCATGACCGTCAACATCCGCAAATGCTGCATCACCGGCGCGCTCTGGCGCACAGGCAACGCCCTCACCCTCGCCAACACTACCCTCCTCGCATCCCGCCTGCAGACACAGTACATCTCCCTTAACTCAACCCCGGCCCCCATCCCCTCCATTGGCCCCAAGGACACATACAGAGTCCTAGGGGTAGAACTAAACACCTCCCTCAACTTCACCAAACACTGGCAAGAACTCAAACGCACCACTGCATCCCTCATCACCACCCTTTCCACCTCCCCACTAACACAATCCCGCAGAATCAGGGTCATCCGTGGACTCCTCATCGGAAAGCATTTCACCCTCCAGCTTGGCCTCTTCACCGACTCCCAACTCGACACTCTAGAAGGACAAATCTGCCGCGCACTCCGCTCCGCCGTCTCCTCGGTACGTAACCTTCCCCGCACCGCCCTTCACCGCCCTACCTCAGACCTAGGATACGGCCTCCCCTCCCTCAAAGCCCACGCCGCACAACTCACAGTTTGCCACCTACATAAAATCATGAACAACTCGGGCTACAGAGGCCACATGGCCCGCGCACACATACGCACCCTATCCACCACGTACTCCCACTGGCCCTCGGAATCCATCATGTCAACATGTTACACCCCACCCACACTCAAGTGCTTAGTCCGAGCTCAACGCGATGCGGGCACCCTCTTCCACAACATCCCTCCACTCTCCCTCACCAACCCTATCGCCTCCACAATCCGCGCCCACTTCACCACTCAAGACAACGCCCTCCTCGCCTCACTCCGAGACAAAGCCACACACATCACCGACCCTCACACATATAAACAAGCCTACTGCGATTTCTCTCCCCGCAAAACACACGCCTCCCTCCTACCCCGCCTCACCCCCCTCTGGAAAAGTAACATCACCTCGTGGCCACAAGTTCTCCTCAGAGCCACCTCATCCTCCTTCATCCTCAAATCCTGCAAATCCATCACCACACTCACGGGCTCCACCACCCCACTCTCCGTTCCCATCCGCCTCCTCGCCGCAATCCTCACTGAACCCCTCGATACTATCCACAACCGCCTCCCCATCACAAGCCTCACTTCCAACCAAGCATCCCCCCCCACCACTATACACCCCTCATGGATTCCCCTCCTCTCCCCACACCTCCCCCGCTCGCCCCCCACCCTCTCATCAGGCATCTACACCCCCCGTACCACTCACCCCACCCCCACTGCACCCACCACACACTTAGACACTGAATACCTCACTCCCTCAGACCACCACTACCCTCCCTGCGACGTAACACGCATCATTTCCAAACACAAGGACACAGAATACGGCCAGACGCAGTACATGGTTGAATGGGCCCCGGAACACCTCACGGAATGGGACATTCAGTTACAACTCGACGACGGCTTCCGCCTCATCTCCTCCACTCCTACATCGGTATGCCTCCCCACCCCCTCCCCCACCGCCTGCTCCATATGTCATGACCCCCTGCACATAGAACCCTCCTCCACCTGCTGCACATGCCCGCACTTTGCCATACACTCCCAATGCCGCCCAGCTCAGGGACCCGCCTCATGGCAGTGCGACTGGTGTGCTCGTGGCCAACACCACGACCTCACCCACCTCCACGAAGTGCAATGGGCCCCGTGCCTACAACTCCACGACACCATCAGTGAGACCCCCTCCGGCCCCACCGCCCTCACCGCATTTAACTCAGGCTATGTCCCCTCCACCACACCAATTTTGCCAGAACCCGGACCCCCTCCGTGGTCACACCCCCTAATCACTTTCAGCCATGACCCCATCAACCCCGACCTCGACATGCTCCCTACCGGTAAATTCGCTATCCACGCACACCCATCACTCCTCGACACCACCATACTCTGCACTCCCGACGGCCGCGCGGTCACCACCCTTCACGGCCCCCGCGTCCGCCACCTCTTTCAGCTCTTTCGCCCCGACCTCTCGCAGCATACGTTCGAAGAGGAGGTCTACCACCTCCTCACCCGCCTAGGTTCCCGCTCAGAAATCCACTCACCCACACCCGCCACCACCACCCGTAATAGATGGGCCACTAGAGAAGACCTACTCACAGCTCTCCGGCACACATTCCGCGTCCAGACAGAACTCTACTCCGACCCCCTCAATAAATCCCTCCACTCCCACACCTACCACTCCCTCTACCCTGAAGATATAGTCTTCTCATCTAGCGGCAGCAATGCCCCACACACATGGCAAGGCACCAACATAGCCAACCCCGAATACGACCACGAATGCATGAGACGAGCCATGGAACACGCAATCACCAGCGCACACCTCACCGCCTCTCACACACCCAGCGCAACCATCCTCATCCTCCCCCGCTGGGAACACACACCATACCGCCACTCCAAATACATCAACTCCCCATACACCCACCACCTTTACACCCTGCCCAATGACGCAAACACATTCCTACCCCCCGACCAACACACTGGCAACCCCACCCCTACCCCATTCGGCACACGATGGATGGTCGACATATACCTCGTCGCTAACCCCCTCGCACTCACCACCCTCCCGTCACCCGCAGCCATGACCGCCCTTCACAACACTCTCGAATCTATCTACGACACTCACCTCCCCAACCCCATCATCACCCCCCCTCCTCCACACCTCTTTGTCGCATACTCACCCCACTCAGCAGGTATATACCACCGCCCCCCAAACCCATCTCACCCCCTCACATACCCCCTCCCAGACCGCGTGCATCTAACGTACCCCCCCACCAGAGGCACCCCTGCTTGGAACTGGCAGGACTTTGTCTACACAGACGGCTCAAAAAAAGGCGGCTCGACCCCCCTCGGAGCAGCAGCCACCCACCCCGCCTCGGACACCAAAATCAAAATCCTGGTGACATCTACCCCTCCCTCCCATACAATAAATCGTGCTGAATTAGCTGCCATAGATATAGGCCTCCAACTTGGCCACACCCACCTCCTCACAGACAGTGCGTGCTCCCTCCGCCTCATACAAGGTTACCTAAACTGCCCTTCCGCTTACCGCCACAACATTCACCGCGACACCCTCTCATCTATCACACACACCCTTAAAACCCGCTGCGAAACAGGCATCCGTACACACCTCGGCAAAATCAAAGCCCACAACCATTCCATCGGCAACGACCTCGCAGACACCCTCGCAAACCAAGTCGCGGACGGTCACCCACCCGATACTACATACACCACAGGTTCTGAAGTCACAATAGGCCACTGGACATGGCCATACACCCTCATCCCACAACCGCTAGGGGACACCGTAACCTACAAATACACCAACCTCAAATCCGACGCACACACCTACAGCACAAAACACACACACACTCCTCTCTCGCGAACAACCAAACACGGTGCCCTCCTCGCCCGCGCCGCGCAGGACGGCGCCGATTTCTCTTACCACAAAAAACACTCAACCCTCACTAATATCCAGTTCACACACAAACAAGAATTCATGTGGGGTGTCCACAACACCCGCCTACTTACTCACAACCCCACCCTGCGCTGCCCCCTATGTGGCCAATTCACTAGCAACGGCCACATGGCCGGTAACTGCCCCTCTATGTCTGGTCTAAGACAGGACCGTCACAACAGCGCTCTGCAACTCCTACTCTCCCTACTGGAACGCCACAACGGAGGGCGATGGGAAACCATCACCGCAGACTTCGGTAACAAACCCATAAAATCGTTTGATTCCCCCACCCCTGCCTGCACCCCACTTGACTGCCACCCACCTCACCCCACCCACATGCCCACCCGCCTTGTCGCTGCTGACGAAGGTCTCTCGCCCGATTCCCTCACCTCGTGCCCTGCCGTCCTCCCACCTGAGATTCTCCCCCCCCCACTTCGTCCCCCTGCACATAAACCTGACTTCATCCGCATCCTCGAACCCCGATTCGTTGGTCACTCCAACGGTCGCCGACGTTACGCATCCATAAAAAAAATCCAGATAGGGGAATGGAAATACTGCACAGACAATAACCTCTCGCACACAGCTGACCTCATACGCACCAAATACACACCCCTTGCGAACGCCATCAGAAACCACTGGCCAGGCACAGTGGTCGACATCATACCCATAGTCATGAGCCGCACCGGTACACCACACTCCTCCACCATCACGAGTCTCACCTCCCTTCTCACCGCCCGCACCGACCCTCCAGATAAACTCGTCTCCAAAGCACGCCTCGACACATCTCGCATTCTTGCTCAACTCCATACGCATACTGTCCAATGGCTGCATCACCTCCTACGCATATACCGCATCAAGTCCCGCACGACCTCCCACCACGCATCCGCACATTGCCTCCACGCACGACCCTGAATGCACACAACCCTCGCCTCTACTTGCACCCTCCCCGGGGGGAGTAAAACCCCCGAACACCCTTGGAGAGGTTGGATTAGGTGGTTAACGGTCTAGCCCTGACTTGTAAGTTCCCTGTATGGCATAGTTGGGAGGGCCCAGAGACAGCAGCCGACGCATCCGGCTTTTGGTGAAAAACCGGCGCATACGGTACTTGTTGTAAACAATTCATCAAATCTTTCACCCGCCCCACCCCCACCTCCACCCCTCTTGACAGCCACCCCCCACACCCCACCCACATGCCCACCCGCCTTGTTGATGCAGACGAAGGTCTCTCGCCCGACTCCCTAACCTCGTGTGCCCCGCCATCCTCCCCCCCGAAATCCTCCCGCCTGCATTACGTTCCCCTTCACAAACCCGATTTCATACGCCTCCTCGAACCTCGCTTCGTCGGTCACAACAACGGCCGCCGCCGATACTCATCTATCAGGGAAATACATATAGGGGAGTGGAAGTACTGCACCGACCACAACCTCTCACACACAGCCCGCTTGATTAGGGACAAATACACACCCCTCGCAAACGCCATCCGAAACCACTGGCCAGGTACCGAAGTCGACATCCTACCCATAGTCATGAGCCGCACGGGCACACCGCACTCATCCACCATCGCTAGTCTCAAATTTCCACAAATTCGCGACGCGCCGGGATTTCTTACATTGTAATAATTCAAACAACAAGAGCAACGCTTGCTCGCTAACGCCGCAGCATCGGAAGAGCGTTTGAATGGCCGGCTTCAGCAGGCCTTTACCGAGCTAGCGGCCACGCTTAGCTCGACCATCCTCACTCAAGTAGCAGCAGCAAAACAAGTCAGCACACAGCTAGCCAATCCCGTCGGCGTAGACGACACGCCGAAAGGTGGAATTGCGGAGCACGACGCCCGTAGCGCACAACTGTCGACTGAGCGACCCTCGATCAACCCTACCGTGCGACCCCTTGCCCCTGCGCCAGCGACGACGGTAGCCCTAACAACACTACAAGATGAGGACTACCTTATCGACACAGAGCTCTGGGGACCCTACATTGCCCCACGCCTCGAGCTACCCCCCGTGGTATCTCGACGGCCCGCAAATAAGAAAGCTTACCTTTAACACCTACCGCCACCCTTCCGCCCGCCGGCACAACGCCACGCTCGAAGAGTACCGCGCCACGGCGTGTCACGCCCCCTACGCCACATGCGCTAACACGGCGAGCATATCATTATTGGAAGACACTGAAGACTACCCCAATCACTCACCGGAATTCAAGGCAGCGATCGTCACTATGCGTCAAGGCAACCACACCCACAGCGCGCTCGAGGAGGCCGCCCGTGTGTGGGTTATCCCATATCCGACACACTAAGGGCGAAAAGGAGACAATCGAATCGGACCATGTTTTCGCGGATCTCGCCTAAGGACGTTTCCTCACACCGCGACCGGACGTTGCCTCCTCCGAGAACGACAACCTACACCGAGATTTCATCGACAAAACGCTCGAGTGCTCCCTACTCGCTAGCGCCAAAGCCGCCGCTGGAGCTACCTTCGCGCGCAAGACCCCCGACCAACTTGACCCCGACCGCCCGACCCTTAACCCAACCCCAAGACCCCAACCAAAGCTCAAGCCGCCACCGAGAGACAACGCCGCCACCAAAGACTCGAAGCTCAAGAACCCCGACAAGAACGCATGACGGTGTGACTGTTAGCACTAGCATCCCGTTGCCTAGTGCTTATGCACAAGGTAGCTATTTGTCATCCTAGTACTTAGTGTCGTGCTTTTAGCGGTACCCTATTCCCTATTAGTGGCGGTCGGCCGGCCCTGCCGGTGCCTTCGCGGCCGCCATCTCTCTCTTCTCACTTCTCTAGCCACCACAGCCGGCCCCCTTGTGGGGCCGGCACGACCTACGTGTAACTATCCGTTCCCGATTCCGGCATGTTATGGGCCCTCCACCAAGTTACACTAGAGAAGAGCGTGTGTAAAGCGCTCGGCGCCACGCTAGCCCTACCTACTCCCACGTGAAAAAGACTAGAGTGTGTGTAAAGCGCGAGGCGCCACGCTAGTAAGTCATCGTCCAACCGACACCACGCTTCGCCTTCGAGCTGGCTGTCCGTGTCTGTCCTACCATCTCCCACGTAAAAAGGAGAAGAGCGTGCGTAAAGCGCCCGGCGCCACGCTCAACCCATCAAGCTTTCAGTCTCACCTAGCCTTTAGCCTACCGATGCTCTCGACCGGATGTGGTTGTTTAAAACCGACCCGCGAAAATTCGGCCCGTGCGTACTTTAATCAGTACTTATATTGTTTCTTCCCGAGGTAATGCGCATCCGCAACGCTCACCTAACTTAGCGGGGAGCTAACTTTTCCCACGGCGAAAGGGGGGAGTCAACACGAGCAGCGCCCGTCTATGCTTTCACGTGTCTACACGCTCTTCATGTTGGCTTTGCTTCTTCCTCGCCGGTCGCTCTCATGCGTCGGCTAGTTCGCCAGTGGACAGTTTTTCCCGTTACATGTCAGAGTAGTACATTACGCATTATATTTCGAACCGCTTCATATCTCGCCGGTAGCGGCACATTCCTGTGAGCGCATGTCGCTACACCTACCCGGCTTGAGATACACGCTACAAGCACTACACCTTCGACCAAGATGGCACCTTCCTCAACGCAAGCTACGACGACGTCAAGACCTCGACTCCCTTGAGGGGGGTCTTAGCACAAGCATCCCGTTGCCTAGTGCTTATGTACAAGGTAGCTATTTGTCATCATAGTACTTAGTGTTATGCTATTATCGGTTCTCTATTCCTTATTAGTGGCGGTCGGCCGGCCCTGCCGGTGCCTTCGCCGGCCGCCATCTCTCTCTTCCCACTTCTCTAGTCACCACAACCGGCCCCCTTGTGGGGCCGGCACGACCTACGTGTAACTATCCGTTCCCGATTCCGACATTGACCCACCACACCACGTCATACAACGACCGTTCCAACTTCATGCGTCACCGCGTGCGGAACATAGCGTCCGAGTGGAATCAATAAAGCGCGAACGAGCAAGTTATAGGCTTGATTCGTCGAGGAGTTCGCATACCTTTCATCGGCGGCCAACGGCCCCCACCCTTCAACAGCGGCACCTCCATGCTCGAAGCAACTCAACAACATCTCGACTTCATGAACTCCGAGCTTCCGCGATTCCTCTAGTCAGGCACCAGGGAGCCAAGATATCGCAGGAGATGGGTTTTCAGAATGCTCATAGTCCCGAAACCGGGCGAAAACAAATATTTACTCATTATCGACCTACACCCCATGAACAAGTATTGCAACTGGCACAAACTAACATGCGAGACACTCAAGCATCTCAAGAACCTGACGCGCACCGGCGACTAGATGGTCTCCGTCGATCTAATAAACAACTACTACACACTAGGCATCATACGGAAGAGGACAGAGATTTCTTTACGGTGAATTATGGCGGCACGCAGTACCGTCTAGCCGATGGGATGGAAGTGCAACATCTCATCGTGATAGTCCGGCTGTGACTCAGCACTATAAGATGATAAGCCAATCAACAATAGAGAGGATTAGGCTGCTGATTGTGGCAAGTTGCTGGGCGTTAGATATCATCTAAAGGCTCAGAATATACGTTGGCTTGTGCTCACCACAAGGTGAGTGCGTGTACTGTGATAGGCAAGTGCTATACACTTGCTGAGGGTGAGATGACATGCACTGTCACTCACCGAGTGTAAGCATTCCTTATCGCCCCTTCGACTTTGACAGGTTATGGGCCCTCAAGTTGCTAGTTGTTGGAGTCATTTGTCTTTACTGGATCCTAGAGCTTGCTTCTCGAAGAGTGGTAGACCTTTGTGCTGTCGCACGATACGTGAGGTGCGGCTGGCTCACAAAGTGGCTGGCTCTTGCTTGTGTTTGTAGCTTTACTTCGACACCCGGATGGTAGCGACTTGTTTATGTCGCTTGGAGCCTTGAATCCCCGAACGCCGACTCGTGTGACGTGAAGATCGGCTTGCTTCCTTTGTTATAGCTTGGCGCTTTCTGGAATTTTATTCGCTTCTGGAGCTTGTCACCCGCCAGTTTCTTTTCTCCTGAAAGCCTATAGTGGTCCGGCTGATTTTTTGGAAAGGCATCTTACCACAAGTGTACTAGCACTCCTGTACGACGTCACTTGACTGACCTTCTGAGACTCGTTTCTGATTGCCTTGGCTGTATAGACTCCGGGAGTGCAGCTGCGTCTTCGGTCAACCGTTTGCCGTCTCCTTTTTGAGCCGTGTTGCCCGCCTTTTCACCGGTACTTGGTGCTTTTCTTGGTGGTAATTTCCCTGACTTTCTGGTGCTCTTGAGAGCGCATCCGACGTGCTTGATATGGACTCCGTAAAACTACCGAAGTTCAGTGGTGAGAGATGAGATTTTGATGTGTGGAAGAAACGTTTCCGTGCATTTGGCCTGATGCAAAAGTGGGCTCCGGCTTTGTCGTCGGATGGTGCCGCTTCCTCTCAACAGCAAGTCGACATGTACTCCACATTGATTCTCGCGCTGCCGGAGGACGATCTTTCCATTATCGAGAATGTTAGCGAGGATGACAAGACATGCGGCCACACTGCATGGACCGCGTTAGTCAATCATTATGACGACGATGGTATTTATCGGTGTACGGAACCATTGCATGACTTGGAGACGCCACAAGCGGACAACGAGAGCGGCATTCAATACCTGAACCGGTTAGCTCGACTGCAACGACAACTTGCCCGAGTTGGGGACGTCGTCCACAACCGGCGTATCATCATGTACTTGGTGAAGGGCATGCGCAGCGAATACCACTCCAGCACCGACACGTGGGACGTACACAAACTCAGCATGGATACCGTCAAGCGTGATCTTCGTCAAAAGGGCATGCGCATCGAAAGTCGTGCGCAATCACATACAACGGAGCCCCCAACGCCTACGGCTTTTGCAGCGTCTCATGATGACGCCCCGACTGAACTTTTGTAGCGGCAGGTCTCCGAGCTCCAAGACCAACTGAAATCTCTTCAAGGAGCTGCGACTACTCGTCGTGCCTCATATGGCAGAGGCGGAGCGAGAATTTTTCGTGGTGTTTGCTATGGCTGTGGTAAGAAGGCCCATCGCAGGTCCAAGTGCCCGGACAACAACACCGGAGGTAACTCTGCGCAGGTGGACTTCCCGGTTGCTTTTCCGGCGGTCATGGACGTGACGGCCACCCCTGCGAGGCCATTCTCCGAGGCTCGACACATGTTCGAGCGCGATGGGGAAACGTGGATGTGGTTGGCCGACAACGGCGCTAGCCATCACATGACTAGTGTGCGCCGTGACATCTGTGAATATCGAGCGCTCACCAACCGGCTTTGGGTGAAAGGTATCAGCGCCCGCGCTGTTGGTGTGGGCTCGGTCCGCATCATTGTGAAGGCTGACAATGGAGAAGATATTCCTGCCATGCTGAAGAATGTGCTCCACGTTCCTGAGCTATCCCGTCGCGCGTCGTAGTCTTACCATCGGCTTTTCAGCCTCACCCGAGCTCGGCGACAAGGTCATTCTGTGGTGTTAAATGATCCCGTGGACCATCATCGTCTTCATGCCGGTCATGGTGGTGACGTGGTGGTTCCGTTGGAGCGCGCGCATTTGTTGGTGTGGTTGACGGCACGGGTTGTTTCGTCGAATCCTATCGCTTCGGTCGCCACTGCGGCATTGGAAAAACGGTTGTGGCGTTCCCGACTCGGTCACCTTGGCGAGTCGCAATTGGACGGGCTCTTTGCCACTCAGGTGGAGGGTGTGGCGTTTTCTGCGTCGGAGAAGTTGGGATTCTGTGAGACATGTGTCGTGTGTAAGTCGCACGCCTGTCGTATCTCGCGTGATCCGGCTGACCGGAATGTTGGTGTCATTGAGGTCCTAGGCATAGACTGCTGCGGTCCTATGAGTGTTCCATCCTTGGGAGGACGGCGGTACAGCTTGTGTGCGGTTGACTTCCGGAGCCGTTTCATGCTGCATGATGCGGTCCGCTCCAATGATGAGGCTCTCGCCTCGTTCCGTCGCATGTTGACTACCATCCGCTCTCTTGGGCACACGGCTCGTTGTATTCGGGTGGACAATGACACGGTGGTCTTAGGTGCTGCCTTCCGAAACCTTTTGGATAAGTTCAACATCGCCGTGGAGATCACTGCCCCTTACGCGTACTGGCAACATGGCCGGATTGAGCGGCAGTGGGGGACATTGGTCCCGATGGCGCAGTCAATGATCCGGCAAGCCGCGCTGCCTAAATCGTATTGGGCACTAGCGATGGCCGCTGCGGTGCATGTCCGCAATCGTGTGCATAGTAGCGGAGCCGGCGGTGTACCTTTCACCTTGGCGACCGGTAGATGAGCTGATTTGAGCTCCATGCGGGTCTTCGGCTGTCCGGCCTATGTCCACGTTGATAAGTCTCAACGCCGCAAACTTGGCGATCGCGCGTGGAAGGGTGTCTTTGTGGGCTACGCTTCCGAATCACCGGCGTGGTTGGTGTACAATCCTGCTACTCGTCGGGTGGCGAGCAGCCGCAACGTGGTGTTCGATGAGGTTGTTGTCCTCTCCGTGGGGGAGAGCAATGCGGAGCAACGCAATGATGATGAAGAGGACAGCATCCCGCGCACCATGTGTAGCGAAGAACGGGATACACCTTCGGGGGAGTCGCCGCTACGGGAGTCGCTGAAATATTCCGGGTTGGTGGAAGATGAACGGGACATGCATTCGGGGGAGACTCCACGTCCAAGGTATAATCTTCGATCCACTGCGGCACCACAGCAATGCGTACCCAGTCCAAGGTACAATCTCCGTCCAGCGGGCGCTTCGTGAGATGGATGGACTACGGGAAGTACCGCGGCTATTAAGTCAGCCAGCAGCCCGACTGTTCAAGAGCCTGTGTCATACAAGCAAGCGCTGAGGAGTCCCCAATCGGGGGAGTGGGAGGCAGCTATCAAGAGCGAGTACGACTCACTTGCATTTCAAAAAACCTGGACATTGGTCCCTTGTCCTGCCGGTCGCAAACTCGTAAATTCCAAGTTGGTGTTCAAGCTGAAGCGCGATGCCAATGGGCAGATAACAAGGTACAAAGCAAGACTTGTGGCTCGCGGGTTTACTCAGGAAAAGGGTGTGGACTACCACGAGACCTTCGCTCCCACCGTGAGGGTGATTTCTATTCGAACGTTGCTCGCGCTTGCAACTTATAATGATTGGGAGGTGGAGCAGCTTGATGTGGTGACGGCATTCTCCGAGGCCGATATCGAGGAGGAAATCTACATGAGGCAGCCGGAAGGATTCCGTCACACCGACATCAATGGAGAGGAGCGAGTGTGCTTGTTGAAGAAATCATTGTATGGCCTCAAGCAAGCTCCTAGGAACTTGAATAAGACAATCATATCATGGCTAGAGGAGTATGACTTCAGCCAAATTGAAATTGAAATTGAAATTGTTTACAACATGTACCGTATGCGCCGGCTCACAACAATTACCATATGCGCCGGTTGCTGTCTCTGGGCCCTCCCAACTATGCCATACAGGAAGCTTACAAGTCAGGGCTAGACCGTTAACCACATAAATTCAACCTCTCCAAGGGTGATAGGGGGTTTTACCCCCCCCCCCCCCGGGGAGTGTGCGATACGAGGTGATGGCGGCGTGCAATTAGGGGCGTGCGAAGGTGCAGTGTGTGGAGGCGCGGCGAAAGGTCGTGCGGGATTTGATGCGGTATACAAGTAGGAGATGATGTAGCCATTGGACAATGTGCGTGTGGAGTTGTGCCAATATGCGTGGTTGTGTCGGGTGGGTGTCCATCTGCAACTTGGTTAGCTAGTGTGTGTGCGAGGTCGTTTCCTAATGAGTGGTTGTGTGCTATGACTTTGCCGAGGTGTGTGCGGATGCCTGCGTTGCCGCGGGTTTTGAGGGTGTGTGTGATGGAGAAGAGCGTGTCGCGGTGGATATTGTGTCTGAAAGCGGATGGGCAGTTCAAGTAGCCTTGCATGAGGCGGAGGGAGGGAGCACTACATGTAAGGAGGTGGGTGTGGCCTAGTTGGAGGCCTATGTCTATGCCAGCTAATTCAGCGCGATTGATGATGTGTGAGGGAGAGTTAGAGGTCACCAAAATTTTGATGCAGGTGTCCGAGGCGGGGAAGGTGGCGGCTGCCCCGAGGGGGGAGGAGGCTCCCTTCTTCGAGCCGTCTGTGTATACGAAGTCTTGCCAGTTCCAAACAAGATTTCCTCTAGTGGGGGAGTATGTCAGTTTTGTGCGTTCCGGGAGGGGATAAGTAAGGGGGTGGGAGGGGTTGGGGGGGAGATGGTAGATGCCTGCGGAGTGGGGTGAGTAGGTGTCGAAGAGGTGTGGAGGTGGGATGGTGATGGTAGGGTTGGGGAGGTGTGTATTGTAGATTGACTCGAGTGTGTTGTGGAGGGCGGTCATCGCTGTGTGTGAGGGTAAGGTGGAGGGTGCGAGGGGGTTGGCGACGAGGTAGATGACGACCATCCAGCGTGTGCCGAACGGGGTGGGGGTGGGGTGGCATGTGTGTTGGTCGGGGGGTAGGAAGGTGTTTGCGTCGTTGGGAAGGGTGTAGAGGTGGTGGGTGTATGGGAAGTCGATGTACTTGGAATGTCGGTATGGTGTGTGTTTCGATCGGGGGAGTATGAGGATGGTAGCGCTGAGTGTGTGTGAGGCTGTGGAGTGGGCGCTTGTGATTGTGTGTTCCATGGCGCGGCGCATGCACTCGTGGTCGTATTCTGGGTTGGCGATGTTGGTGCCGTGCCATGTGTGTGGGGCGCTGTTGCCGCTGGATGAGAAGACTGTGTCTTTGGGATATAGTGAGTGGTAGTTGTGAGAGTGGAGTGATTTGTTGAGGGGGTCTGAATAGAGTTTTGTCTGGATGTGAAATGTGTTGCGGAGTGCTGTGAATAGGTCCTCTCTAGTGGCCCATTTGTTGCGTGTAGTGGTGGCGGGTGTGGGTGGGTGGATTTCTGAACGGGAGCCTAGGCGAGTGATGAGGTGGTAGACCTCCTCTTCGAACGAGTGTTGCGTGAGGTCGGGGCGGAAGAGTTGAAATAGGTGACGGACGCGGGGGCCGTTGAGGGTAGTGACCGCGCGGCCGTCGGGGGTGCAAAGGATGGTGGTGTCATGTAGTGTTGGGTGGGCGTGTATGGAGAACTTGCCGGTGGGGAGCATGCCGAGGTCGGGGTGGATAGGGTCGTGGTTGAATGTGGTGAGGGAGTGCGTCCATGGGGGGGGTCAAGGTTCGGGTAGGATGGGTGTTGTGGAGGAGACAAAGCCTGAGTTAAATGCGGTGAGGGCGGTGGGTCCGGAGGGGGTCTCACTGATGGTGTCGTGGAGTTGTAGGCAAGGGGCCCACTGGACCTCGTGGAGGCGGGTGAGGTCATGGTATTGGCCCCGGGCGCACCAGTCGCATTGCCATGTGGCGGCTCCCTGAGCGGGGCGGCATTGGAAATGGACGGCAAAGTGCGGGAACGTGCATCATGTGGAGGAGGGGTATGTGTGCATGGGGTCATGGTAGATGGAGCAGGTGGTGGGGGAGGGCATGGGGAGGTAAACTGATGTGGGGGTGGAGGAGATTAGGCGGAAGCCGTCGTCGAGTTGGAGTTGGATGTCCCGTGAGGTGTTCCGGGGCCCATTCTACCATGAATTGGGTTTGGCCGTATTCTGTGTCCTTGTGTTTGGAACTGATGAGTTTGACGTTACATGGAGAGTAGCGATGGATTGATGGTGAGAGGTATTCTGTCTCGATGTGTGTGGTGGGTGCCATGGGAGGGCGGGGGTTGGTGTGGGTGTTATGGATGCCGGATGAGAGGTTGGAGGGGGAGCGTGGGAGGTGGGGGAAAAGGAGGGGAATCCATGATGGGCGGATGGTGGTAGGGGGAATGCTTGTTGTGGGGCGAGGTGTGTGATAGGGAGGCGGTTGTGGATGGTATCAAGGGGGTCGGTGAGGACTGCGGCTAGAAGGCGAGTGGGGGTTGAGAGTGAGGTGGTGGAAATGGATTTGTAGGATTTGAAGAGGATGGAGGTTGTGGTGGCGCGGAGGAGGACCTGTGGCCATGTGGTGATGTTGTTTTCACAAAGGGGGGTGAGATGGGGGAGGAGGGAGACGTGTGTTTTGCGGGATGAGAATTCACAGTATGCTTGTTTGTAGGTGTGAGAGTCGGTGATGTGGGTGGCTCTGTCTCGGAGTGATGCGAGGATGGTGTTGTCTTTGCGGGTGAAGTGGGCGCGGAGTGTGGAGGCAATGGGGTTGGTGAGGGAGAGTGGAGGGATGTTGTGGAACATGGTGCCTGCGTCGCGTTGGGCTCGTACCAAGCATCGGAGTGTGGGTGGGGAGGAGCAGCCTCGCATGATGAATTCAGAGGGCCAGTGGATGTACGTGGTGGAGATAGTGCGAATGTGTGCTCGGGCCATGTGGCCTCTATAGCTAAAGGTGTTCATGAGTTTGTGGAGGTGGCAGACTGTGAGTTGTGCGGCGTGGGCTTTGAGGGAGGGGAGGCCGTAGCCGAGGTCGGAAGTAGGGCGTTGGAGGGCGGTGCGGGGGAGGTTACGCACCGAGGAGACGGCGGAGCGGAGTGCTCGACAGATTTGTCCTTCGAGGGTGTCCAGTTGTGAGTCGCTGAATGTTAAGAGTTGGGGACGGATAGTTACACGTAGGTCGTGCCGGCCCCACAAGGGGGCCGGTTGTGTTGACTAGAGAAGTTAGAGGAGAGAGATGGAGGCCGGCGAAGGTACCGGCAGGGCTGGCCGACCGCCACTAATAGGGAATAGAGTACCGATAATAGCATAACACTAAGTACTAGGATGACAAATAGCTACCTTGTACATAAGAACTAGGCAACGGGATGCTAGAGTGCTAACACCCTCCCTCAAGGTAGTCGAGGTCTTGACGTCGTCCTGGCTTGCGTCGAGGAAGGTGTCATCTTGGTCCAAGGTGTAGTGCTTGTAGCGTGTGTCTCAAGCCGGGTAGGTGTAGCGACATGCGCTCACAGGAATGTGCCGCTACCGGCAAGTTACCGATATGAAGCGGTTCCAAATGTAATGCGCAATGTACTATTCTGACATGTAGCGGGAAAAACTGTCCACGGGCGAATTAGCCGACGCATAAGAGCGACCGGCGAAGAAGAAGCAAAGCCAACATGGCTCTTAGAAGCGTGTAGACACGCGAAAGCATAGACGGGCGCTGCTCGTGTTGACTCCCCCCTTTCGCCGTGGGAAAAGTTAGCTCCCCGCTAAGTTAGGTGAGCGTTGCGGCATTACCTCGGGAAGAAACAATATAAGTACTGATTAAAGTACGCACGGGCCAAATTTTCGCGGGTCGGTTTTAAACAACTAGATCCGGTCGAGAGCATCGGTAGGCTGAAGGCTAGGTGAGACTGAAAGCTGGGTGTGGCGAGCGTGGCGCCGGGCGCTTTACACACGCTCTTCTCCTTTTTGCGTGGGAGATGGTAAGACAATCGCGGACAACCAGCTCGAAGGGGGGGCGTGGTGTCGGTTGGACGATGAATTGCTAGCGTGGCGCCGAGCGCTTTACACACGCTCTTCTCCTTTTTACGTGGGAGATTGTAGGACTAGCGTGGCGCCAAGCGCTTTACACACGCTCTTCTCTAGTGTAACTTGGTGGAGGGCCCATAAGCTGTTAGAGTTGGGAACGGATAGTTACACGTAGGTCGTGCTGGCCCCACAAGGGGGCCGGCTGTGGTGACTAGAGAAGTTAGAGGAGAGAGATGGAGGCCGGCGAAGGCACCGGCAGGGCCGGCCGACCGCCACTAATAGGGAATAGAGTACCGCTAATAGCATAACACTAAGTACTAAGATGACAAATAGCAACCTTGTACATAAGCACTAGGCAACGGAATGCTAGAGTGCTAACACTGAAGAGGCAAAGTTGTAAGGTGAAGTGCTTGCCGATTAGTAGACCTCGGATGGCTCGGAGTCTGCGGGATTGTGTTAGAGGGGAGGTGGAGAGGGCGGTGACGAGGGATGCGGTGGTGCGTTTAAGTTCGTGCCAGTGCTTAGTGAAGGTGAGAAAGATGTTGAGCTCGACCCCGAGGACGCGGTATGTGTCCGAGGGGCCGTAGGAAGGGATGGGGGCACGGTTTGAGTTGATGGTGATGAACTGTGTTTGGAGGCGGGATGCAAGTAGGGTGATGTTGGCAAGGGAGAGGGCGTTGCTTGAGCGCCAGAGGGCGCCGGTAACGCAGCATTTTCGGATGTTGACAGTCATACTTGTGTATGCGCTGAAGAGGGAGAGTTTCCGGAGCTGGATGGACATGTTGGGTGTTGAGCTTGTGGCGAGGCTGAGGTCGTCGGTGAAGCCGTGTCCGGGGTAGGTAGCTGTGGGTTCTGTGGGGTCAACGTTAATGGCGGGGGGGGCCGGGCGGTAACCCCGGCTACCCACCGTGAGCCAGCGGAGGAAGGGTTCAAAGAAGAGGGTAAATAGGAAGGGGAGAGGGTGTCTCCCTGCAGGGTGCCACGATTTATGTCTATGGAGGGGGTGGGGCCGTACGGGGTAATGTATTCGGTCGAGGAGACGCCGTAGAGGTGTGCGCAGGTGTCGACGAATGTGAGGGCATACCGAGTTGGCGCATGCTTTTGAACATGATGCGGTGGTCGGCGGCATTGAAGGCGCCTTTGACGTCGGCATACATGACGTAGAAGTCCTTGTGGTAGAGTTTGGCGTCTTCCATCATGATGATGATGAAGGACAGAGCGTCGTGTGTGCTGCGGTGTTTCCGGAATCAATCTTGTTGGTCGCTAAGGATGCCGCGGGTTTCTGCGTACTTTGAGCCTGCATCCTTGATTAGTGCGGTCCAAAGTTTGAGGAGGTTGTTCATGAGAGCTCTGGGGCGGTACTTGTCGAGGAGGGTTGGGTCACCTTTCTCATGGAGGAGGCATGTGGTGATATGCCACCATTCACGAGGGGTGTAGGACTTGTGGGCAAGGACGGAGAGGAGAGCGAATAGGGCGGAGCGGGTCGCCGGGGGTAGGAATTTTATGATCTCGTTAGGTATACCGTCGGGGCCGGGGGCTTTGCCCGTGCCGAGCGAGTTAATAGTTTTATCGAATGTGTCGCGGGTGATCATGTCGGCAAGGGTGAGGTAGGTGTCTCCGCGGGGTTCGATGGTAAAGTTGCCAGGGTTGTCCGGGAGTTCCCACGGGGGGGTGGCTTCAGCCAGTCCAAGGTTGATCCCGGCATTTACGTCTTCATCAAGGAGGGTGAGCTTTATGTCTTGGCGTTGTACGTGGACGACAGCATCATCGTCGGATCAACGGGTAGCTTCATCGTTGGGTTCAAGTCGGCTTTCGGCGAAAGGTTCAACGTGCAAGACCTCGGTCCCGTGTCTTGGTTGCTTGGCATGACAATCGAGCGTGATCGTGGCAACCGCATCATCATGATTGGACAGCAGCAATATGTCTTAGATATGTTGGAGCGCTTCAACATGATGGACTGCAAGCCAGTGGGCTCACCTATGGCGGGCGATGCTTTGAGCAAGTGTGTGGAGACGTCGACATCAAAGTTGCCTCCCGGTCTAGTGCCGTACCAAAGCTTGATATATAACTTCCGTAAGCACACGGCCCGACATTAATATGGCTGTTAGCCACCTTTGTAGGTACATGTCCGACCCCTCTCAGTCACATTGGGAGCAAGCCAAGAGGGTGCTTCGCTACCTCAAGGGAACCGCAGAGTCGGTGTTGATGTACGGTGGCGCACCCTCATCAAAGCTGGTAGGATGGTCAGATTCTGACTACGCGAGTGATATTGGCGAGCGGCGCTCTCGCACGGGGTATGTGTTCATGCTCAACGGTGCAGCGCTGAGTTGGAAAAGTCAGCGGCAACAAACTGTGGCGTTGTTGACAGTGGAGGCAGAGTATATGGCGCTGACTGCGGCCACTCAGGAGGCGATGTTTTTGAAGTAGTTGCTCCATGAGTTTCACCAAGACTCCAGGTCTCCCATCACAATTCACGAGGACAATAAGAGTTGTATTGCACTCAGCAAGAATAGCATGACGACCGGACGCAGCAAGCACATGGACGTGAGGTACCACTTCTGTCGGGAGAAGGTGGAGAGCGGAGACATCGAAGTGCGATATTGTGCGACGGGGAACATGCTTGCTGATGTGCTTACCAAGCTATTAGTGAGTGCAAGGCACGGCAAGTTGTGGAATGCCATCATGGGATTGCCTGCGAAGCAAGGGGGAGTGTTGCGAGACACAGTTAGTGGGGTAATCAAGTTGCTACACAGCAATGTTGGTCAAGTAGCATCGTGACAGTACGGCTGTGACTCGGCACTATAAGATGATAAGCCAATCAACAATAGAGAGGATTAGGTTGCTGATGGTGGCAAGTTGATGAGCGTTAGACATCATCTAAAGGCTCAGAATATACGTTGGCGTGTGCTCACCACAAGGTGACTGCGTGTACTGTGATAGGCAAGTGCTAGGCACTTGCTGAAGGTGAGATGACATGCAGTGTCACTCACTGAGTGTAAGCATTCCTTATCACCCCCTCAACTTTGACAGTGTTGCAGGCTGACCAACGATGTGCTGCTCTCGATGCCGCAACAACATGCGCCTGACAAGCAATTCAGACATCGATTCCTCACATGTGCCTACCGAATGGAACCAAGGAGACATAAACGGAAAGTTTACCGTGAACTCAGCCTCATAAAGCGTAGGTGGCACATTGCCACGCTTCATTGTCAGTTTCCGAGTTTAATTGTGCGACGGAAACGAGGCACACGTGCACCGGCACTAGTGCTTAGATTGTTTAGCCTCACACGGTCATGGTAGCTTTTGTTATGCAGGCTTGTAGCAGAGGCTGTTTCGATGACCCTCCTCCGCAAGCAAGCTACCCAGTTTTTTCATCATAGGCGCAGTCTGACTTAATTGGCCTCCCGCCCGTTATCAAGGAGCTCTACTCCGTATCACAGCGGATGCGGCCAGGTTGCCGTTTCTTTTCCTTTCTTCCTCTTTTCCTTCTTTAATTTCCTTTCTTTCATGACCGGCGCCAACGACTTGTGTCATAAATGAACCAGCCCCTCAAGTGAGTGGTGGTTGAGACTTATGGCTCCCCCTATCTCAGGGCCGGTGTAGTATTTGCAAATGGTGCAAAACAGGCATTGCGCTTTGTCATATCCCGATGCAACACATTTTGCTACCTTTGAGTCGCAGTTTCAGAATCCGAGAGTTGTAAACCGTGTGGAGGTCTTAACCGGCCAGACCGTATTTTCTCCCCGCTTGTCTTCATTGCGCCACTTGTTGTCCTTCAAGAAATGCTCATGTCACCGATAGGCGATAACATCCACACCCCCGCGCGTGGATAATGGGTGAACACATAATATGCCTGTTGCATTTCATTGCCGGATCACCATCACATACAATGCGCCATCGGGACTTGGCGGGGTGTGGTGCCGGTGAAGAAGAATCACTACGAATGATCATGATACAAACACCAATCATCACTTCTTCTCAAGGAGCGGAATACCACACGTTCCTTCCACGCAAGCTAACCCACACCGCGTCCACCATGATCACCTACCTATGAAAACCTCGTGAACATGACATGCTTTGCATCAGAATAATCCAAATGATGCGCACGTCCGTCCTATGTATGCGCATCGCCATGACATTGGTCCTCGTGAATTAGCGCTACTAAAATGAAATCACCCCCCCTCCCCCCCTTGAACCTTGACAACTATCAAGCGGAAGAATAGTAGCAGCAAGTCCCACCTGGGCACTCATTCCCCCCCCCCCCCCCCCTCCCCTCCCCTTCCCTTCCCCCCCCCCCCCCTCTCCATCCTAAGGGCCTTCAGATTATGACGAGCACTTGCTAAGCTCGCATGAGAAGGAGACCACGCAATTCACACGGACAGCTTGAAAAGAACACCTTCCAAATGTCCGCGACAAGCACCTAGCCATAGACCTAACACAACGCAATTTCGATAACGATGTGTTTATTGGTAAACAGGGGGAGGTGAGCAGCCCGCCATCCCATACGATTTTAGTAATAATTGTTCATGGGATTGGAAATTTAAGTCTAGCTCCTTTCTTATGGCCACCGCCACTAGATTTGCAAAATCCAAGAGGGCAGATCCCCCAGTTCCCAACCAACACCAAATCCACGGCCCTCCATCCATTCATGGGTAGAGAAACACTAAACAAGCTTCAAACTAAAATCAGTGTGAAACAATCAAAACAAGCGTGGCCAGGACTGAGGCTATGGAATTGATTACACTACAATATAGACGAAATACTGTATTCCCCAGACAACTCCCAAACATGCAAAATCAATCCACACCATCAAACCCGCGGTATGGTGTGATGCGAGCTGGTGTGGTGTACTGAGGCGTACCAATCATACAAGTTTGTTTCGACGAGGGATAGAAGCAGGCTACGATGGGCTGCTGTATTTGTATGTGATGCTGGTCATCGCGGTGTCGTGAAGTGTGATATTTGTGTGCTTTGATGTCATGCATGCCGTGGTATTGTGTTGCAAATGGTGTGACGCGCGTTATGGTGTGCGGTTGAACCTGTTACTGGGAAGCTGTGGAACACATTGTGAATCTAGTGTAGTGAATTCAGCAAAATAAAATGACACGGTGAAGCATAATGTGATGAGATGTGGAAATCCAGTTGTTATGTGTTGAGGTGCAATTGATGGCAGCTTCACAATGAAAGGGGAGTGGGTACTATACATCTCCAAGAGCTCCAGATTATTGCTAATCCCAAGAGCGGGGGCCATTGGCGATGGGTTTTTGTTTCAAAGCATAAAACCGAAACCCGCTCTAGTTCCAGTCGTCCTCCTCAGATGTCCCGGCAGGAAAGGCGCTGGGAGACGTGGGGCTGTCGCCCATCCGCGCTGTGACGACCAGCTTATTAATTCTCAGCGTCTTCATGTCCAACGCGGCCCCCGCTCGCTGCGTATTGGGCGGCGCCCGCATGGGAGAGAAAGTGGCTGAAGGGACCCCTGTGGTGGGAGGACGGGGGGGGCTGCTCACGGGCGACTTAGCAATCGAGGAGATAGCCTTGTAGCCAACGGGCGAGTTGCGGGCCGCCAGGCTGCCCTTCGACAGCGGTGCCGTCTTCGTCGTTGTCGTGGCTACCTCCGCCATAAGGGTCGACGGGGGAGGCCTGGTGCCGCTGTTCTTACGAAGCGGTGATGCAGAATCACTGATGGGTGTTGACATATGTGAGAAGCCGCTCGAGGAGCGGGAGGTGGCGGAGGGGGGCGGGCAGGTGATTGGGCCCGGACTGAAGGATGCCGAGTGTGCAGCTTTGTCGGGGGCAGCGGGTTGGCCCGAGGTGTTGAGTCGCGAGAGGGTATGCTCGGAGAATGGGACTCCCGAGGGCTGGATCAGTGACGGAGACTCATCTTGCGGTATCCCACCGCGGCGCTGAGGGGAAGGGGAGGGTGTGAAGGAACGCAGCAGCGCGTCTTCCAGCGAAGTGTCCAGTAGCCATGAGTGGTCTCTCACAATCGAGGAGCTCGACAAGCTGGTGGAGGAGGCACCACCAAAGCTGTACTCCACCGAGGAGCTGCGACTAAGCTGGCGCGGTGACGCTACCTGTGGCGAGCCCAAGTTTGAAGACGCGGGCGACATTGGCATGACCGGCCTGGCGGGTGTGGCTGTTGGTGAGCAGGGCGCGTCTGGCTCCGTGTCACGCCCAACCCCGTTTCTGTAGATCTCAGCTGACACCTTCTCTGCTTGCAAAACGCTCAGCCCAGCATGCACCAGCGCCTTTGCGCACACACTCTCACTATGCAGCAAGCGTTGAGCATCCAGCCCCTGTGTCAGCGATGGGGACGTGGAGAAGACAGGGTGGTATAACGACAGCATTCAGAGCAGTATCACATACTCTCAGCCAACGACAAGGGAAAGCCAGCGATAATGTGTGTGTGTGTGTGTGTGTGTGTGAAAAAGTGCGTGTGTGAGCTTCGGAGGGACAGGATCTGTGTATGGATTGTTCCTGTTTGTGTGTGTGTGTGTGTGTGTGTGTGTGTGTGTGTGTGTGTGTGTGTGTGTGTGTGTGTGTGTGTGTGTGTGTGTGTGTTTCGAGGAGACGGAGAGGAGACGCCCACGCGGATGCTACCTGCAGCTTGTGAACGATCTCGGTGTGCTTGATCCGCCCTGCCGTCACGTCAGCTAAGATGCTCTGCAGATTGTAGGCGGGGGAAAGGCATCGTTAGAGCAGCTCTCAATGCAAATGAGAGTGGACCCATGCTACTAAGGAAAAACACGGTGAAAGGGGAGAAAGCTAGGGAGGGTTAGGGAGAGGGAGAGAGGTAGAGCAAGAGATAGATAACGGGAGAAAGAAAGAGAGAGACAGGGAGGGAAAGAGAGTCAGTGAGTGACGAAGGGGGAGACGGAAGGGGAGAAAACAGAGGGAGGGAGAGGGAGAATGTGTGTCTTTCAACGTCAGGAAAAGAGTGAGTACGCCCACACATGGGGGGCAGAAAACTGTGTATTCGACTGTATTCATGCAAATGTACGAGGTTCGTTTGATTTCCATTGTGCATCGGAAGGGAAAAATGAACATGCATGTCGGTAAGTACGTGTGCATTGTCTGGGAGAGCATCATGCTGCGCACATGTGCGGTACACGGTGAGCGGATGGAAGAGGGGCAGAGGGCTCCTTGGAGATGATGTCTTGAGTAAAGGGGCGGCGGGAGAGGGGGGGGGAAGTCCAATGACCTGCAATTTCTGGAGAGCTGGGCCATCCGAGCCGAGCAGCCAACAGAGATGGCTCAAAGGTACTGCCTCGTCCTCACCATCGTACCTAATCCGCAGCAATCACTCTGCGACTGAGCGGCAAACAGCAAGAAGGCATGATATATGGGCGCCAAGCACTAGCGTCCTGTCAGCGGGAACTCACGCCGAGTAACGTTTCAAGTCAGCCTGCTTGCGCACGCCGCTATGGTTGGGGCGCGAGGAGGCGCTGCGCTCGAGGGCCATATTGCTGGAGGTGGTCGCACTGCTGCCCTCCGTCTCGATCATCGTGTCCTCAGTGTTGCTATACGAGTGACAGCGCCAGTGAAACCAACAGGAGACAAAAGTCAGAACAGCGGCAGATAACCCCCCAAGCCATCTGGTTGAAACAACAGCATGGTAGGGCAGTCCGTCCCCATCCTCATGACATCAACCGGCGACAACATTATCAGAGAGGACCGGAGGGGCTCACCTTTTGACGCCTTGATAGCCTTGACTCCCATCTCCCTTCACACCCACCTCGGGCAAGAAGCTGCCTACCGGATTCCCCGCCAGTCCCAGCGTTTGTAGTAGCACCGCATACACCCCACCTAGGCCCAGCAGCAGCGCGGCAACGCAGCCCGCCAACCACACCATTTCATCCTCCATCACCGCCTCCGCCTCTTCACTCTCTGATTCCTGAGCTGCTACTGAGGCACTCACATCCCCTTCCCCTGCCCCCTCCTTCACGCTCTCCACAGCTGCCATTTGCTCTGCAGGTTTAGAGCAAAATTCCTTAGCATCACAACGCAAACTCCCTCTGTCAACCACACACCCCGAGGAGCATAAAAATGATACGGGGGTGAGATAACCTTCCGGGGCTTCGAGCGCCTGCTCAGACATATAAGCTGGTACCCGCGGCGCGCGTTGCTCCTCTGGGGTGTGCGCCATCCCCGCTGCTATGGGTGGAACCACGTTCGGCACCTCCGCCTCGACCCACTCCGGGTTAACTCCAGCATCGCCAGCTGGCATTGCCCAGGCTGACACCTCTCTACCCCCCATATCCTCTTCCTTATCCGCCACACCCTCAACTTCGTCCTCTATCTCAACTAGCTGTTCCGCCTCCTGCGACGCTGAATCCTCCACCACCGAGGGTGGCTCCTCTCCCGGTGCCAGCAGTGGCAGGTCCGACGGCACATAGTCGCCGATGAAGCACTCCCGTGAGTCGCACTCATAGTACTGATACACAAGCTCCGCGCCGGATAGCTGCCGCGAGCCGTCTTCCAGCACAACCACGGAAACATCCGCTGGGCGCGGAGCTCCGGGCGCGACGCACTGCAGTAAAGTGGTGCTCACCACCTGAACAGAAGGAACCATTTCAGCGGAGCTACGAACTCACTCGCATCTTACACGCCACGGTGCCGCTTGTGTCGTAAAGCGTGTCAACGCAGCACCGCCTCGCACCGTCACGACGTATATTCCCAGTCTACCAATAATCCAGTATTGCTACCCGTTTGAGATAATATCTCCGATATCCGTGAAAAAGACGAGCACGCCAACAAGAAGTACAGAAGCAATAAGGAAGGCCGAGTCTGACATGAAGCTCGCGCAATACGAAAGCAGTACCTTCGCTGGCACCTCTTTTTCATGGAACCGGCAGGTAAGGGGACCTAGCCCAGTATGCTTGAAGTCCACACCCTTCACGTACACCGTATTTCCGCCTGTGTGCAGGAACAGCACGGGCCAAGTCAGATGGGGGAACGTATCGAACGTGTTTATGTGCTCGGCCCAACCAAGACGTGCTCGCATTGCGACTAGTGCTTTCTCATCCGTCCATAGCACTATGTAGCTCACACTAGCACTGCATGTCAGTCCCTGACAGCAACACTATCGCTTCCGTAGGCCACTCCATGAATGGCACACCGTGCGTTTCGTAACACCCCCTGACTTGCCGTGCAAATTCGTTGTTTTTGGTAGCGCACCTAAACAGTTTTACCACTCGCACACGACCGTTATGCCCCCCCCCCCCCCCCCCCCCCCCACCCCCCCCCCCTTCTCCTTCTTTGCTCAATTCCGACATTAAAAACACTTCCAATAGCACCCAGCGCATCTTTCACACTCGGATTGCAGTAGCGACAGTGGGTCAACCAGTCCAGAGCTCGGGTTATCCACTTGCCCACCGCTCAAGCTATTGTACGTCCCAAAAACCGGGCATGCCGCGGGCTGGAGACCCCTCGGCAAGGCAACAAGCCAACGTACTCAACCAGTGTACCAAACAGCGCGCGCCGGAAGGGGGGGGGGGGGGGGGGGGGGGGGGGTTGAGCGGGGGGGGGGGAGGGAGGGAGAGGGATACCGCACCCCCGAGTCCAGATTCCTTTCCCGGCTTTATGTGCATGACGGGTGGAGGATGCTTACCTTTAATGAGCCCACGCTCGGGGCTCAGCCATCGGATATCGGTGGCATACGCGCGGCCCGTCAACGCCAACAACAGCGCGGCAAGTGGGCGGAGTATATTGCCGACCATCGGGTGGGCGTCCCCTGAGCGCAAGTTTTTACTTCAGCGTCGCTGGACAACTTATCTCCTGCTTGAGCTGCTGCAGGAGAAGTAAGGCTGCTGATGTTGTTGGGCAAACGGGAGAAACAGCAGGCCCAACACGGCCGCTCAACACGACGTAGTCAGGGCGCCTGCCCCGCGTCCAGTAGCTCCTAAGATAGTGTATGTTACTAGTCAGAGACACTGCCGTATGTAAATCACCGCGTATTATCCATCGCGAATAGTTCTTTTTGCTCGCGCTCAGGAGGGCACCGCCGACGGTGTGGCATGCGTTCCTGTTCCCCGGGCTTAGGTTTTTCCCTCTTTTCTTCTTTTTGCTTGGTGGCCTCCACTGATTTTTCTCGTAACCCCCTTCCAGGACTGATAACTTCTTCTTAACCCGTAACTTTACACGGTACGGGTACAGTGGACGGTCAAGATCTCGTCCACCTGTACCAGCGGCGATCTGACGGTCCGCGTAAAACGGGTATCGAGAGAGTTGG